>JMQE01001566.1:0-16636 GCA_000731825.1 Hypocrella siamensis | reverse complement strand
CCACTGTGAAATCACGAGCATTGCTCAGTTGCGATCGGGTCTGCAGTTTTCCCGAGAGACGCAACACCTCTTCCGGAAGAAAGAGACAGCGGACCAAGCGGCGCGAAACACCAGACTGGCATAAGGGAGTACATGGCCATAGAGGTACTTCGTGGCAACGATCATACCTATCGACACGACCTCGAATCATTTTTCTACGTTCTCCTATGGATGTGCGCGCGCCGCGCCTGGAACAAGAACGACCTCCTACTACGTGAGGACCTCGGGACCAAACCCAAGGAAAGCATACTACGTGGCTGGGAGTCTGAACGCTTTCGCGATATCGCCGATATCAAGGAGAGTCACATGACAAGTCGTGGGGTGAAAAGAATCATGGAGGAAATCCCTGCAGCGCTCAAGGTGGTTAAGCCGCTTTGTTCAAGCCTAAGGAAAATCCTCTTCCCGATCGATGATGATGAGGCCATCATGATTAGGACGCCTGATGGGCCTGAGGAGGCAATGTACGAGGCTACTATAACTGCATACGACGAAGCGATTAGCCAGTTATAAAGGATTAGGCGGGGGAAAAAGGGAATATACTACTACTACTACTACTGTACTACTACTGGTCCTGCGTTTGAAGGATGTTGGGGTCCGATTCCATGGCAGAAATAATCGCCTTTCTTTCCTTCTTGGTCAAAGCATAATGATGCTGGCGTAGATGTGTCTTGACTTCTTTAGCGACACATGCGTACTGGCAGTCTTTGCACACAATAAATGGGTACCCTGCTAGATTAAACTAGCTGGTTTAGTAGGTGGGTCGGAATAAAGTATTTCCGGCCCTTTTCCTTCACCCAGCTGGTTTAATCTCCTTCGCCCGTAGATTCTAAACCTTCATTTTGGCGGGCGCCCGTACTAGACCTCCTTTTGGCGGGCGCCCGCCCTGATTACCCCACTTTTACGCGGGCGCCCGCCAAAGTCCCATTTTGAACATGATCCTTTTCGCGGGCGCCCGCCAAAAACTCACCACATTAATTCTTCTCGCGGGTGCCCGCCAAAAACACATTACTTGTTTAACCTGCATTATATCGCTGCGCGACCGGCCCGCGCGCGCATCGCTAGGACTAAGGTTCTAAGCCCAATACATGACACAAGTCACGCATTACTTATTCAACTTGCGGACCGAGTGAATTTGGGAATGGGGCCCGTTCCAGGCAAAGATATCGACAGACTCAGAGACCACGAGCACTAGCCAGGCGGGGCGGGGCGGGGCGACGCACAGAAAGTGACTTTTCCAGTGTATTACGCTATGTCTAAGCACAAGAAGTAAAAAACCAAAAACCAAAAACCAAAAAGCAAAACCAAAAGAAAAACCAAAAAGCAAAAAGCAAAACCAAAAGAAAAACCAAAAGAAAAACCAAAAGAAAAACCAAAAGAAAAACCAAAAGAAAAACCAAAAGAAAAACCAAAAGAAAAACCGACACTACCTACGCTGACTACGACTAAGATGCGCGACAGTGGCCTCTGAAGCCTCAATTCGCGCTCTTAAGGCCGTGTCGTTGGCCTGCTGCCTTTCTGTTTCGCTATAGTAATGATAATAAGGGACTTGTTTAGTACATACGACGGTCGGCTTTTGCCCATTCTAATGCATTATTAGTTAAGCAAACAGTCAAGATAGTGTGCCCTCGCAGCTGGATTTGTACGTACCCCATCGCTTGTCGTCTCGCTCTTTACCTCATGAACCATTAGTACGAAAGCTGCAATATAGTGTGGGCAAGGCAATACAATGCAATGTAATTCGTGAGACTTGCCTTCTTTGACTGAAGGGCCGAGACAGCAACGAAGGAAGGGAGGGGGAGGGTATTCATAATCGTACTGAGTCGCTTTTCCGTCTGGACTACACATGGTTCAAAGCTGTGTTGTTGAGGAATAGGATGGCAGAGTCGAGGTTCGGATAGCGACAAGGGACAAGATGGCGAGGACAAATGTAATGATACCAAATCGTCTTTCCGCGGAGACTACACAGTGTATTGAATGTTGTATACCATTGAGGGACAGGACAACAAGGTCAAGGACGAGAGGTGCACTAACTATGAGCCTTGTGTTTGTCTTGCAGTTCGGCCGCCCGCTTGTGGGTTTTCTAAGCCCACAAAGCGCCAGCCACCATGATCAGCATCTCCATTATCTTCAGGCCGAGCTCCACCCAATTGGTGTACTCTGACGCCGGCTTCACGGCGGAATCATTGCTGCTGCTGTTGCTGTTGCTTTTACTGTCGCTGATGATGACGATGACGATGACAATGATGACGATGATGATGACGATGACGATGATGACGATGATGATGACGATGATGACGATGATGATAACGACAGTAACGACAGTAATGGTGGTGATAAAAGACTACGTTTAGCGTTTGGACTTTGGGAGAAAAGAAATCCACTTAAGGGGTATTGTCAGGTGACATGCTTGCATCTAAGTTAGAGAAGGTGCTCCTATAAATGGAAGGTGTGTGATCTGATCAAATGGGTAAGCAGGATGGCTCTCTCTAGGCCGTGTCAAGGGTTACTACTCCCCGACAGCCTAAGCAGCGCAAGAGGATAAGGATAATCACCACTAGCAGAAACTCACCGCAAGTAGCCTCGTCTAGGTGCACAAATATACACAAAATATATACACAGAGCTTTCTAGTTACGCTAACCCTAACCAACTATGTTCGTTGTCGCTCAACCTTGAGGGCCATGGCAGAATGACTCGTCTCTCAAGCCTCAAAGGGGTTTTGAAGAAACACTTGTCGAATGGCTTTTAGTCTGCTGCATCGCCGCACTGGCTAAGGACAAACGGTGTGAAAAACATGCACGCCTGCCAACTCGTCCGCCAAAAAGAGTGAGGCTGCCACATCTCGTCACGCCCGATGGTCCCGCCTGCCTAGAATTAGAGTTTCCCGCCTTTGTTGCCTCGTGACACTTTAGGGCCAAGACGCACAAAACTTTCCAGCTAGATATAAATACCCACGTAACCCAGATCTACCTTGATGCCCTCTCCTCTCTTCTCTCTCCTCACTCCTCACTCCTCTCTCCTCTCTCCTCTCTCCTCACTCCTCCTCTCTCCTCTCTCCCCTTCTAATCCCCCATAATCCCGCTCTTCGCTCATTCATCACATCATGGCCCAACACGACGTATACCTGCTTCGCAATCATGACAAGCTCGCACGGTTTAGCAATCATTGGCAAACTTGTGCAGGGACGTTTTATGATGAAGATGGCACAGGTCCACCTGTTGGTGTGCTTAAGCAAGCATCCTGCTTCTTGGTTGCGCGAGACCGCCTGCGTAGCGCAGCGTTGAGCACGCAAAAATCACTAAGAAGGCTACTACTGCAGAGATGTACGCAGAGCCGTAAGGCGGACCCTGTCAATAATGTTGCTGCTGACGATGCTGACGATGCCACACCAGCCGTCCCCCCCCAGTCGTCGTGCCCGGCGGCATCATGTGCTTCGGACAGCTGCTGCTCTCTCATGGACTTGCCGAACGAACTGCTATTGCAAATCATGACGCATCTTAGCCCTGCGGCATTATACATGTTACGACAAACATGCCGGCATTTCATGGCACTCTCTTGCGCACACAAGTTTAAGGCATTACACGTCCACGACAACAACGATGCGAGCGTAGCAGCAGCAACATCTCGCATCCCCCAAATACCCCGAATCGACATCAGCGGGACTCGCATTGCGGAACGGTCGGACCTGGCCCGGCTGCTGATGCGTAAGGATACTGCACGGGATGCCTAGCCGCCCAAGACACGGGCGTCATGGCTCGCCGGCTGCAGCAGCTACGCACCTTGCAGTACTGCAGTGCCTGTGACCAGCACCACGCTCAGGCGCTGTTCTTCTCGCCCTTGGAAACAAGGTGTATTGGGCAAGCCGGCTCTGTTATTACCTGCCATCATCATGAGGATGCGCCCTCGACGCAGTGGGACCATTATGGTTCGCAGCCCATCATCCAGTCCGCCCGCCCGGCCTTCGACGTCCATTACGATGATGATGAATTGGTCCATCATCGGGCAACCCTTGATCCCCTCCCCAGCATACGAATTGTAGGCTACGGCCACGACATCCATGTACTCGACTACTTTATATGCCCGATCCTTCCGCTTCCCTACCTAGCCATGTTTCGCAGAGCCGTCTCGGCTGGTCTTAGCACGGCCATGCGCAACGCAAATCACCCTGCCTCCTCTATCGTCTGCCGACACATGACGCACCAAGACATTCAGGGCTTCGTTCAATCCGGTCTATGCAAGTGCTTTATCAAAGACGACTTCTACCGCCTAATTCCGCTTCAACAATGCGCCTGTCAGCGTAAACTTGCTCTCGAGTGTCGTCAATGCGGCGGCGCCTATATCTGGCTAAAGGAAGATAATCGACTTGGCTTGGCCTTCCGCTATCTCTGGAGCTTGCAGCACCCTACGAGCCCGGCCTGGCTACGTCTGGTTGATATCAACAGGTTACATAGTACAGAGGAGAATAAGCATGTGCTTTGGTGCGATACTAGCGATTGCCGGACGAATACTAGGCCTAAATGGGAGTCCCTTATCAAGGAAGAAGCAGAGAGAGTTTGGCTACAGGACCGAGAGCGGGGATGGGATTATGAAGAGGCCGAGAGGGCTGCTCAGCAAAGCTCTTTTCAGAACTGGTGACCTGCAATAGATGCACATTACATCACGTTTCCCGCCCGGCGGAGAATCTACGAGAATCCTCCATGGAGGCGGTATCACTATATTTTAGTATCAATTTTAACTTCAAGGTATTTAGCTATTTGGTACAATTCTCTTCATCTATGGTGAGTGATACGCGACGGGCACTCGAAGCCGACGCGCCAAGACTCCCTCATGATGCAGCATCTGCTTGAGCTTCTCAATCTCTCTCTTATTGCCGGAAACTATCGTATTGCGGTGACTGTTAATACAACTAACTACCAAGGAACTCGGCCCTGTCGAGGTCAGAGACCACGAGGCCAAAAAATGTCACTACTCAATCCAAGGACATTATAACTGCCAGCATCGCTCCGCGGGAGCGAATAAGTCGGGTGAGTTCCAACATCCACCACTACTGCCATCACACAAGACCATTGCGTGCTGACCCCTTCGGACCAGCCCAAGTTGAGATGATGCGAGGGCGGCCTCGATTGAAGCTGTGAAGTTGGCGGGCGCCTGCGAGGGCGGCCTCGATTGAAACTGTCAAGTTGGCGGGCGCCTGCGAGGGCGGCCTCGATTGAAACTGTCAAGTTGGCGGGCGCCCGCAAGGTTGACCAATTAAAATAGGCTTCGAAGTGGGGGCCCTGCCTCATTGGCCCCACTTTTCCTGGATTTTCATTTTTCCCCTTTTTTCCCCTTTTTTTCGCGCGCGGGCGGCTTGATGACTAAGGCTACATAGCTTTAGGCTACTGGCGATGAGCATCGCGCGCTCTAGCATGCGGCGTTTCCCTACGGCGGCCTATAAGAAAGTCGTCCTTTGTTGTACAGACATGACACAGCATTTGATAGGAGCATTATTGCCTTGGTGAGCCTGACCTTATCGGCCTACGTGGTTCGTTTTTAGTGTTGTAATGATGATACGGGGCATCCTAGGGCAAAGGAGATTAAACTAGCTGGTTTAGTACGTGGGTCGGAATCAAGTATTTCCGGCCCTTTTCATTCACCCGATTCTAAACCTTCATTTTGGCGGGCGCCCGTAGATTCTTAACCTTCATTTTGGCGGGCACCCGTAGATTCTTAACCAGCTTTTTGGCGGGCGCCCGCCAAAATGTCACTATTTTTATATAAGCGCCTGCTAACTCTATATCTTTTTTGGTGCATGTGATGGTGCAGCCTAACAAGCTATGACTGGCGCCATGTTTGGCGTCACAAGCAGCGGGATGAGCTCGCCAGGGCCATGTATGCGATGGTGTCTTGTCAACCTTGACGGGCCATTACAAGCACTCGGACGTCAGACGCAGTTTCCAACGGTCACGGCAGGTGGAAGGCATGCGCTGGACACGTAACTATTCTTGATCTCGCTGATCAAGTTACCACTCAGGTAGTCGGGCGTTTTCCATCTAGCCCTGTTCAGCCTCGTCTAGTCTCTTTCAGAGACTTCCGCCTCCTGATATCTGGCTTCATCCTCTGGGCGCAGCCTCTCCTCCGGGGCGGACGAGCGGCGACGCTTCCGCATAACCCCGGTGCGTCTCCTGCCTCAGCCTTGACCACATGATCAAAGAGCTTTCTGAATGAGACGCGCATCCGGGTTGGCTCATCTTGCGGCGAATAAGCCAGTAAGCCGTCCGTGGCGAAGTCGGCGAGCTCGAGTTCGAGATATGTCATAACGCTTCGTTGGCAGCCGTCCCGTCGGGTGCTCGGAATGGCTGTATGACGAACAAAACATGATAAATCCGAGGCAACAGAAGAAAGGGGCTTGCGGAACCTACTCAGGCATACCTTGTTGAATATACAGCATCTAGCCTCAAGCACTGTCACTTGCGCCCTCTTTGGACCACATAGGCCGCCACAAGGAAAGCGTCGCCTCCTTGCCATTGGTGTTGATGTCGACAACGACACCTGGGTACGCCGCATCTGGTTCACGTTTGCCGTCATGGCCCTAGCCTCGTACTGCTCCCGATGAATCGGAATCTCGATCCACTGGGGCGCTGCAGCAGACAAGTCGCCACGGCCGCTCCTCGATGACTGCTCTGGACAGACGGCGTAGCATCGTAGTAGGCGGACCAGCGCGCGTTGCTGATCCGTCGCGTCTTGGTTCGTCGGTCGAAGTTCGATCCGTAGTGTCGGAGGGCGTCAGTGGTAGCAAGCGAATATCGGGTTGCGTGACACCGGCACAGTCGACGAGGGCTGAAGGCGGCATCGCTGTCCTGATAAGAGATGTCCTTGTATCACTACTCTTTTTATTGTAGATATTTTTATAGGCATAGACATAGAAAACTTCTCTAAGCCGAGGAGAGTTCCGTAAGCGAGGGGACGTTAAAATCCAGCTTTGCTGGCAATTGGTCAATGGCCGAGCAGATCCTTTCATAATGCTGCGGCATCCAGATATCATATACATTCTTGGTGAAATAGTATGCTGTCCACTTCTCCTTCCCGTCTTGTGCTGTGAGGAAAAACCGATGGATTGGGTGGCGGTAGATCTGAAATTCCTTCCCCTGAACTGCTACTGGATAATGTCCGAAAATTCGCACCTCCTCATGGTTATGAGAGACGGAAAATGCGAGCATCTGCTGATTGATTTCTTCTTCGCGGCCTACCAGACGGAAAAGCTCGGCGACACCACGCACCGCAAGAGTCATGCTGTGGGCGTTCTGGCGGTCTGCCACGTCCAACAAAGAGTTGGCGCACTTGACCTCGCAAGTCAGAAACGGAAAGTGCATGAGGTATGTGCCCATAAAGAAAGATCGATCTCCAGCAATATAGTCACCAAGAAATGGTGACAGCTTGGCAAGCTGGTTGTCGGTAAATGCTTCGCGTGTAAAGCCCACAGAATAATCAGGTTGGGGGCGAGGCCCAATCAAGGGGACCGAGTTGTTCCAACCTGCGTTGACGCCCTCTGTCAAGATGTTGAGGTGCTTGGCGCCGAATATGGCAAGAGTCTCAGCCGAGGGGACGATAAGTCGAGAAATATCTTGAATGATTCGGGATTCATTCGTTGCTTTGATCTTTTGAAAGGTAGATTCAAAAACATCATGGCTAAACAGTGAATCCTTCGGAACCTCCTGCTTTGTCTCAAGTAACATGCTGGATAAAACTTTGCTGGCGCTGGTAATGCCTAGGTCAGATTGATCCATGAAACTACCTTTGGTCCTGAGTAGGGTCACATAGCGCGCATCTCGGTAGGGTGCACACTTCTCTTCTCTCGGCTTCTGATCACTGGAAGTCGTGGATGTAAGAGAAGCTGAACGCCTGCGAGGAAGAGAAAAGAACTTTTGCTCCATGTCAGGTTCAAAGTATTCTTGCGGCCACTGCCCTTCTCTCGCCCAGTACTCAATCGGCTTGGTTGGCTCGCTGGTGGCTTTGATATTACTCGCGGGTGTAACGGAAGTATCCTTCACAGGAGGCAGATTCAAAGATGGTCGAGGCCGCTTCCGAAGGTGGTTTGGACTGCCATCGAGCGCGTCGGAGGGTCGCTTCGTACCACGCTTGTCAGGTGTCGCGTAATCCTTTGATAACTTAGTTTAGGTGTTTGAACAAGGAGAAAAGAAATGCATATCGCACCTGGAGAGATAGAGCCTGCCTAGGTGAGGTCGGAGACGATCTATCGCATTCAGTGGGCTCAAGAGGTAGTTGCTGTTGGAGACTTGTCGTTTGATCGGTGCTTCCGTGCTTCGTGATGCTCTGGGGTCGATTTTCTTTTTCTTGTCAGTGTTCTTGTCAGTGAGGACATGGCTCGACGCTTTATGGAACAAGTACCTTGATCTTCTGGCGCCGATGATATGAGTCCCTTTTGGACAGCAGACTGTGCTTGAGTGCAGGCCATGGCGACGAGAAATGGTGAGCGGCGAGGTGTTAGATTCAGGTGGATGGCGAGGTGAAGTTGGGCTTGGTGAAGGCTTAAGGAAGGACCAGGATTCTCTTCGATTTACTGTGCGCGATAGTTGTTTGTACTGTGTTGGACCTGGCACCACCACTCCGTCCATTGTGCATGGATTCATGACGTCTTTGCTTTCTTTGTTGTACAAACAGCAGGCTGGGTCCTGCATCTGCCCCTCCCATCCGGGGAAGCGACAATCTCCGCTGACGCCCGAAACAACATTCACAAAACACTTTGTCTCAACCAACTTGAACAAAGCCAAGAAGACGCGGTCCCCGGAAACGACATGTTTGAGGAGTGGACAGCTGGCTTGCCTCTCAGCGCTTGAAGGCGGACATATCGTGCAAACAGTATTGGGACGAAGGTGCTGCAGACGAATACGTGGCCAAGCTCATTCAGACGGCAAGATTGCAGAGTGTTTCAGAGAGCAAACGCCGCGAGCAGGGATTATGTGGTGAGTGATTTCAATGCTGCCGACAGGTTCGGGTGCGAACAATGGAAAATTTAGAGCAAGTAAAGAGACTATAGTATGAGCAGAAAAGGAGTGAGAGAAAACTTTTTAGAGACCCCTCCTTGGTCCAAGACTAAGAGAAAGGAAGAGAGAGAAAAAGCAAAAAGGGAACCTTATGGCCGTTATGTAATGGCCTTGATCCGTTAGGCTTCACGCCACTGCATATGTAGTATATTCTATATCATGACTCAACATTAGAGTTGAGCATATTTTTATAGCTGCGATAACAATTTTAATATATAGTTAGCAAGAGAAATACACCATTATTATTACATAAGTCACACAACAAAGTAAGTTGCTGTAGGTAAGCTAGTGAAGTAACTTCTAGGACAGCGTAAACTCAAAGCCAATCCATGACGTGGCTAGATATATCCAAACTCAAATTCATAATATTGCCAGAGTAAGCCAGAGTTAGTCTTAATTAAGGCGGTTAGATATAAGGTATTTAAGGGCCAAGAAATCCCATTTCCTTGTATCTTTTTTCTTTCCTTCTTCAACCCACACTCATTTATATTTCCTTTGTCTAATTCCCCCTTTGCCCCCCTTTTCCCAACCAAAAAAAAAAACAAATCCCCCTCCAACTCTGTCTATCACTACCATAGAGAAAAAAACAAAAAAAAACAAAACACCCTTAAGGCTCTGTCTATCACTACCATCTCTGTCTGTCACTACCATCTCTGTCTATCACTACCATAGGAAAAAAAAACGCCAACTCGGTTTGTCACTATGGAATACTCGTCAGCACATCCCAATCTACTGCTCCTGCATCTTGCAAGTCAACAACATTCAACAGTGGCGCACCAAAGATGCCTTGCAAAGGATTACGACATGGACTCCAAAACCGGCAGCTCCAAAACCGGCAGCTCAGGACAAACAACCTCTTAAGCACAATATTTAACATTATTCTGATCTATATACATGGTGTTTGCGTTGGCTTCACCTTAAAAGGCTACTAGACCCAGCAACCACGATGAGGTGCAAACGCTGCTAAGGCCCACCCAACCCACCATCTTTATTAAAAATACTATCTAAAAATATTTTACATAAAGGGAAAAAAAACGAGCGACTAATGACAAAGGGACGAGAGGAGTGACTGACGAGAGGAGTGACTGACAAGAGGAGTGACTGACGAGCAGATGGCACTCCAGCCTAGTGATTCAAGGCAGCTCGCCGAATCCTTTTGGTGGCTTCCCTCAGTCGGCGTCCCAGACGGGCTCATATCTGCCCAAGTTGGAAGCCAGTTTCATGAAGGACTTTACCTATTATAATAAAATCCTTCCTAACCTTCACGACCTGCTACAACACTACGAAGAATCTCACACATAGTCAACAAGTCCTATCGTGTCACACAACAACAATGCCTTTTCCCAGTTTGCCTTGCAGATGCCTTCCAATTTATCCAGCTCAAGGACGACGCCGACGGGCTCTAGCCACGCAGGCACCACGCACTCTCCTAGACTATCCGGCCAACGACCTGCTGCCGGAGCTGACTTCTCCATCGGCGGCGTATTATCCACAACCAGCCTCAGCGGTGTCCCGATGAATCCCGTAATCTCTGCTAACCTTAACGTTGACATGGATGCCGTTGCCGACATGGAGATGGACGACGACGACAATGACGACAATGATGACGACGAGGCGGCCGGCGCAATGGAGCTCGATAGCGACACGATGCACCAGACGCGTTAACTATTCGGCCAGCAGTCGCGGAACCGTCTGAGCCTGAACACGTCGTCTGGCATCACACAAGGCCTCCGCACCTCGCAGCCACCTACGCCTGTAGCCGCCAGCTTTAGGCTACAGAATAATCCGACCGTCTCCTCCGTCAACACGCCAACCCTCGCCACCGCCTAGCAGATACCTCAGCAGCAAACCCTTCAGAGGGGAGGAGACAGCATGGATCACGTCGTCCGCATGGACGAAAATCGCCCCGAGATGCCCATGGGCCGCGGCGGTCTAAATGCCCACGGCCTCGGCCTCGGCCTCGGCGGCAACGAGAGCTTCGCCAACGGCAATAGCGTCTCCAATCTCTGCATCGACGATCCCGCAAAGCATCTTCTTAGTCCTGGCAATGCCTTGAACCAGGGCACCCAGACCGTCCACGCCCAGCTGGCGGCGATGGGTTTCGCACCAGGCCAGCTAAGTGACCCCCAGGCCAATAAGGCCCTCGTGGAACGGCTGCAGAGCATCATGTCGGAAGAGCACAAGCCCTTCCGATGCCCCGTCATTGGTTGCGAGAAGGCCTACAAGAACCAGAACGGGCTCAAGTAAGTCAAGTCCCCTTCGCCTCGACCTCGCCTGCCTGCCCCCCAACGGTCCCCAACGGCCGGCTGACATGCCGTCTTCTCAAATCTACCTAGATACCACAAGGCACACGGCCACACGACGCAGCAGCTTAAACGAGCGACTGATGACCGGATTCCTTATTCTCTCAACCTCTCTCCTGCCAGGCGATCATACCCTCCTCCATCGCATCCATCATTTCGTACATCACTTCGGTCGGAGTGCCGGGAAACGGGCACGGAGTTGTCGGAATAGGGCGATATACTGGTAAACTCACCGCGGTAGGCTCCGGAGTATTGTCTCGGCCGACTTCTCGCCTCGGACCGTTGTTAGAGCCGTCATTGTGGTTGCTTTGGTCGCACTCCTGAGTATTGTCTTGGTGGATTTCTCGTCTGGCACCGTCTGCGGAGGTAGTTTCGTCGCGGCCTCCAATGCTCTCCAGCTTCTGGCTATTGTCTGGGTCGACTTCTCGTCTCGGACCCGTGGCGGAGAGGCTACGGAGACAAAGGAGTTGCTTCACCGTCTCCCGTTGCTTCCACACGAAGAGTGATACCGGGAAAATAAGGGCGAGGAATTCGGGCACAAACGAGCCAGTTGGCTGCTGGTCGCCGGCCATCTTGTCGGCTTAGGAGGGGTAACCATCTTAAGATAGGGGTGAATAATAATTTAGGTAGTTTAGGAAAATAAAACGCATGAATTTAAACGAACGTTTGCGTAGGGAAGAAAAGAGAGAAAGGTAGAACACCCATGAATAAGCAGTCAATAAATAAAGACTTTAATCCTAAGTGTACCTTTCTTTAATTAAAGATTCCTTCTTGGTTTAAACTATTAGTTAGCTCTTTCTTTTTTTATAATAATTGCCTTTCAAAAATCAACTAAAACCCCCATTACTTCCAGAAACCAAGAACAAACACATTGACTATTATAAGCCCCTATTCGGGGCACAGATGGGCATGAATTTGTGTTTTGATAATTAGGATTCAAAACGTCATGGTAGATCAGGCAGAGGTGCTCGAGCAGGCAGTTCTAAAATGCATCTTAAATGGCGATTACGCGATCTAGACCTGTAATATAGCTGAACTAAAACGCAATGGTGTATCGCTTAAGGTCCGGATTCCAGGTGCAAAGCAATGCGAATGCTTAGTTCAATATCTTAGAAGAGAATTACATTAACACTGCAGGATATGCCTAAGCCTGTCTCTAATATCGTCAAGAATTCCTTTCATGCAATGCCAAAAAGTGCTTATTATTTACGTTCTATATCAAGAAAACATGAGCACCAACGCCCATCCCCCTTAAACCCGTACCAAGTCGAGTCCACAGAGAAGTCCTGGTCAAGGGAGAGACCATACGCAAGGACCTGCGTAGCAGATCCTCAGCAGAAGTTGTACGGGTGGCCGCGAGGCGGCTCCCCAGCGGAGATGTCGTCATCACGACACGCGGAGACGTAGCCAAGCTACGAGAACGCCGAATGGCTGCCGTCCGCGTTCGGTGCGGAGGCGCAGCTGTATTGACGAGCGTTTAGCGTGGTAGTGAAAGCCTTCCCTCTCCGCCACCTACAAAAAACAATGTCAAAACAATGGATGACAGTGGATTTATATTTATATATAGTATTTATTACTATCGCCATCCCTTTAATGTAACATTGGTAGGCGCTAGCGCGGTTAGCCTCTTTAGGGTAGATACCGATAAAGGCTCCGCTAATCTTTTACGCCCACCAAAAAGATCCCTCTTAGAATAAACCTTTTTAGCGGGCGCCCGCCCCAATTACCCCACTTCTACGCGGGCGCCCGCCAAAATCTCACTACATTGTTTTTTTTTCACGGGTGCCCGCCAAAATCAAGGAATTATCAGGATTTTCTATAATTCCTATATACATTGAATTTATATAACACTAGTAGACAAGGATCTAACATGCTCTTACGTAGGAACAAGTCTCCTACTTCTCAACAATACGAATCGAATCATCAAGTGTTTGTACCGCCGTCTCTAACTCGGATTGAAAGTCGTCCTTGTCGGATTTCTCCCACGGGATACGGGCTCCCCGTGCAGTCAACCTATTAGGTCTAACCGCCTCAAGGGGCCTGCGTTGGCGTCTCTCAGAGCGCTCAAAGTCAATGATCATGACAGTTCCTTGATTCTCGCCGCCGCTATAAAGCATGTTTCGGGGTGCCAAGTCCTTATGCAGTACGCGCTGGCCATGTAGCGCCTGGATGCTCGCCCTTGCTTGTTGAATAATTTGGGCCTTAAGGGCGGGCAAAGCTGTGCTGCTAGGTATCTTATGGCCTCCCCAGCTTAGGAAGAGGAAGCAGGTGAAAATGCCACCCTCAAAATTGCAAGGACGGAGCAGATCGGCGAAGCCCAGGCAGACAGGAACATGTTTTCCTTGTAAAGGTGCGAGGTCTTCATAAACAGCTTCCTCATGTTGGAGACGCTTACGATCGTAGGCCTCAACGCCTTTTGCAACGAGCGTATACCCATGCGAGGTCAGCCTGACCTTCCAGAGCGCCCCGATTGCGCCGGCCATAAAGTGGCAAGTCCAGTCAGCGTCGGCACCACGATGCACGGCCATTTGGGCGTTGATGAGCCGACGGAACTCGGCCGGGTCGAGGTGAGTTTGACCATGATAGCTTGCGTTGGGACAGTCTGGATCGAGGGGATGTCCGCGTGCAAGCCCGAGGAGGCATGCCTGCGTGCAGTATGGTCGCTCCCGGATGCTGACAGAAATGGTCCGCTGACGGGAGTCGTCCGCTCGTTGTTGCCGTTGCTTTTGCTTGTAGCTCTTCCGCGGACTTGAGGTAGTCTTATTTGTCGTCGTTCTCGTGTTCTTTGTCTGGCTCCGCGTCTCCCTCTGTGGCCGTCCAGATGGTGAGGGTGAGGGGGGTGACTCTCCACTCTCATCAGATCGAGATGGAGGTGCATCGGGCGGCTTACAACTCCGACGCGTCCGAATCGTGGATCGGTACTTCGGCAGGTGCCGAGGAGCTTTGTATGCGGACTCTTGAGGCTTCTTGTACTTCCTCTCCGTCTCGGGAATCTTACTCAGGACATCTTCAAACTCAACAGCCCATGTATCTAGCTCATTGATAGCGTCATACCATGATTGATCTGGGGGCTCGACAGAAAGGGCTTGTAGTAAGAAGGCGTAGATCTGTGCGACGGCGGTTTGACGAAGTCCGCCCAACTTATTAGGGTTGACATCAAGACACGGGACGCAGACCGAGTAATAGACAATGGCTGGGTCGTCAGGGATATGGAGGAAGACGAAGGCCTCACCCGTGCAGACATAGCCATAGCGAGTGCCTTGTCTGACCATGTAGGAAAATAATTGGGTGACGACGGCGGTCGCCAGAGCACGGGCATTGAAGTTGGGGCCCTGATCCTCCTGATGAATGACGTCGCGCTCTGGACAGATCTCCTGCGCAAGGCCAGTCACTAGATTGTCGACGCTGACTTTATGGGGAGCCTTGTACTCAATTGCCAGGATCGATGTGTTCTCGCCATTTGAAGTTCGGTGAATACAGAACTGGTCTGCCATACCGCCCCGTCCTCTTTTCCTCCTTGGCTGGGCTCGTGGTCCTATGGGCGTTCTTATTGCCGCGATTTCATGACTATGACGCATATCGTCTGGAGACTCAGACGTGGGTTCAATTGATGGCCCAAGATTGAGGTGACTTTCAAACGTGATTGTGCCGCGTAAACCAAATCGTTGTTGTAAACTCGCGTCCTGAAGCGTCTCGCTCACCAGCTTCTCTACCGCATCCTCCACAGCATTCTGTTCAAATCTGCGGAGACCAATCTCGCTGCTGATAGGGTGGAGAACCGATTGAACGTATTCTGTCTGATGCTGAGACGGAAAGACAGCCCGAGATGCCATAGAGCTTGCATCGATGATTTCCCAAATGGCTTGCTGTTTGTCCGTAAAATCTAGCCATGGCTTAATAAGTCGAGGCACCGTTCGCCCGGTCGGATCAGTCGCATCGCCCTTTGTTGTTGACGATGGACAGGTAATAACAACCTTGTTTTGATCGAGGGCGTGGCACGCTCCGAGGTATTGCGGAAGAGTTTGAGGCTGAATGGTTCGCTCCGCTTCTTCACGAGCTTGATCCGCTTCTTCGCGGCGTTGTCTCTCTGCCTCGTAGAGGCGACGTAACTCTTCAAGCTCGTTGCTTGCCATGATGATGATGGTGATGATGGTGACCGCGTAACTAGCATTCTGGAAATTTCCTTTAAGTATGGAGAAGTCACGTATTATTATGTAAATTCGGCGTGCACGGGAATTGTGGAGAGCCGTAACGATTCTCCGCGGTTTAGCCGTAGGGCTGAGGAATCCCGCCCAGAGGGAAAAGAGAAACTGAGGGATGACCCGGCGGGGCACCTGAGGGGAGGGGTGAAAAATGTGGGGCGAGCACCTCGGAGATTAGGTACCCGAAGAAAACCTCACCAATGCACATAACACGGTGAACATATACCTCACGAATCTGTCGCCGTATAAGCGTCCCTAGGAAAAAAGGAAACAAGGAAGACTAAAAGGATCAAAGAATCAAGAAAACAAAGGTTTTAAATCGATATTATATACTATCCAAACTTTTAGTATGTAATGGTCCTAATGGAATAGGAAGTGCTAGTTTGTGTTATATATTAGGACAGCCCCCTTGGTGTAGTGGTCACACACCTAGAGGTCTGCGTACGCTCGTAATTATAACGCACGCAAGGTAGTTGGTTTAAATCTAATAAAAGGGACTAAAAAATAACCTATATAACCCCTGTCCCCTGCTCTCATGACAATAACCCGACTAAAGTGAAGTGTCTGGACAGCTCATCAGCCTGAGATCTGGTGGTCAGTCCTTGAATCTTGAGTGCGCCAACAGAGTAATCATTGTGGACCCGTGGTGGAACCATGTGGCCGAGGAGCAAGCCATCGGGCGAGTTCACAGGAATGGGCAGACGAAACCATGCCGCGTAGTACGGCTGTTCACGGACGCGGACATGGACCTTAAGATCAACATAATGCAGAAACAGAAGAGCGTATATTAAATTAAAATAATATTTATTTATTCATTTTAAAGTTTTTTTGTGACCATAATTTAATGCACAAAGCATCAGATCATGGACAAGATCAATGAGTTTTTCAATGCGTCATCCGCCACACCCAGCGGACGTAGATCAATGTCGAGCAATGGATGACAGTGGGTATCGATGGGTATCGTACAAAAAAACAAAAAAAAAGAAATAAGGTTTGCGCGTACGAAAATTTTTCACGGCGAAGAGTCACACCGAAACAAAGTTTCGGATC
>JMQE01001565.1:0-16677 GCA_000731825.1 Hypocrella siamensis | reverse complement strand
GCTGTGCCACCCCTACGAAATCTGTGTTGATATCCCTGCGAGCTTCTCAGCTGATCCGCGATATCTACAGCGTTCATCCTATCGTTATAATCGGCCGCAACAGACGGGATTTCCACGTCCTTGACAGGGCTGTCACCAAAGAAACGCAGCATTGGCCGTGCCCGGGCTTGTGTTGTTGTCGGCCGCTTTCGTTGGCGTTGTTGCATCTCAAGGCCCGTATACACACTGGTGAAAAACAACATAAGGGCGTTATCCTTCCAGGCGATTTGATTGACCTAAGGAATCAAAGACAGGTTAGTATGAGAAAGTCCTTATTAAGCTGTCTTGACTGACTGACCTGATTGCTCTTTGTTGGGACTGCAATCAAGGTATTCCATTCCCAGCACTGCCCTTTATTATTAGCAACCTTAGCGCTGACGAATTCGTGCCAAATGCCACTATTCAGACGTGCAGTGCCTGTTGCACCATAGTCAATTTGACGAAGGGCCTCGAAGAGACTTGCTGAAGAAAAGAGATTGTTAAGGTAGACATGATAGATCTGTTGCGGCAGTGTTTTTATTAGGGCCATGACGATGCTTTGAGTCGGATTGAGATAATGATTATCCTTGGTCTTATCTCTCTTCCTCTTTGGCCCGCTTATAGGGAATTTGACCCTAGGGTTATGCCAAACCCACGATAATAGGTATCCTGAGCTTGCAATAGCCCAAATTTTGAAGCCCTCGGGCGTTGGCTTTGACGGGATGACTGCTTTTTGACATGACCTTCCTATGAAGGCAACCATAAGCTCGTCAATAGCTATACAAAGCCCCGGATTAAAGGTCTCTTTTAAAGCACTCTGTAGATAATTTGACCACTCATCGCAGCGTTAGAAAGGCGTCAGCCGGTCTTGTGTTGGCGGGTGAATTCGTAGATATCAAAGCAGCTGAAAAAAACGCTGACAGGTCATAAATTTGATGATAGGGTGCGTAGGACGCTGGGTACCTGATTGGTTGATCTTCCAATAGTCCTTGAGGTTGTTTTCTTTGTGAATTCCTAGGTAAATCATGACTGCAATCCACAGGTAGATCTCATCAATTGTCACGTCAGTCCACGCGGCCTTA
Organism: Hypocrella siamensis; assembly: GCA_000731825.1. Classification (NCBI taxonomy): domain Eukaryota; kingdom Fungi; phylum Ascomycota; class Sordariomycetes; order Hypocreales; family Clavicipitaceae; genus Hypocrella; species Hypocrella siamensis. The sequence goes on along the minus strand of JMQE01001565.1, from coordinate 15,577 downwards.
GGCGCGTCAGGGCCTGACATTCGAAGCCGGGCAGACTCATTTGTGTAGCTGACCCATCTAGTGACTAGGGAAATTGGTAGGAATCGCTGGAAAAGTAACAAAGGCGTTGTCGGAAGCTGTTGAATTGAAGCTGCCCGGGGCGCGGCATCTAAAGGTTGAAAATTGAAGCCTCGTTGCATTGAGGGCTTCTTCCGTGGTTGATAGGTTGTATCACCTGACTGCTCACGTGCGCTCTCTTCCTCAGTGATTATAAAAGAGCTCTCATTGAAGCCCTCAACTTGAAGCTCGTTTCCGGGCCTATATTGCAGCTCTAGAGGGCTGACATGGTGTTCTGGCGCGATAGGGTCCATCGCGTACTATCGCGAAACGCGTATAGTGTGATTTTGGTGTGCTAGGTTTTCCAAGGTTACCAAAGTCTCCCTAAGTCACCAGAAAAAGTGGGTCAACTGCGGGCCCACGATACCTGACCGGAGCTTTACGAGAATTAAGGAGATAGTGAAATCGGTCGCGCAAATAGCAAATTTCCTCTTTTTGGCGGGCGCCCGCCCCAATTACCCCACTTCTACGCGGGCGCCCGCCAAAGTCTTATTTCTAAAGTTATCCTTTTTTTTCGCGGGTACCCGCCAAGAGGGTACGAATTGAACAAGTCACGTATTACTTCAACCTGCACTATACATCTTGCTAGTGATTTGCCGCTCTGTATGGTTTTACTCTTACTACTCCGTTCCGACGGAGACTAACTAAGTAAGTAAAAAAGGATAAATTATAAGAACCTTTTTAGGACCCCTTGCAGCTCGCTAAATATAATCTCTGCAAGGTCCTGAGGTGATGCCCAACTTCCTTCACTCTAGCTCGTTATTATCTTGTTTCAAAATCCCCGGCGCGTCTGGCCGCACTATCCACTGCTGGTGAGTTAGGATTGAGTAGGGTGGGGGTTAGTGTGCAGGATAGAGTAGACCACTAAAGCAAATAACTACAAATATTACAAAATAGTCTTGCAACTAATCCGGTGTACTGGCAGGAGGAAGAAGATGCCCTTCATAATTATCATTATCATGGAGTTGAATTAGACAAGGCCCGCATGATTCTGCTTAGCCACGTGGTTAGCCATCTGGTTTTGGACGCTTGGGGTTACCTGTTTTACTAATGAAGGCATCGTGGCTCGCCGGCGTCCCGTCGACGGTGGCTTTGCTACGGACTGGCATCGCGCAAAGCCTGTCTAATGTGCCAGAGGTCCTTTCCCTCGCTGCTGACAACCGGGCCTTGCCAATCCACAAGGTTGACATTGCCTCCCTGGAGAAGAGAGGGCCAGATGATGCCTCGAGTCCTGCACTTTGGCGGGGGGAAGTAACGCGGCGTCCAAGTGATATCAAAGAAATTGGGGGCATCTACTCCCAGGGCGTGGAAAAACTTCTCAAAGGTGAATTCTTCCTGCCCTCACAGGTGGACAAAGGGAGCAGCATCTTTTGGCACCAGACCGGCTCGACGAGACCCTATACAAGATATGTCTCGACGTCGACGGACCCCATGCAAGCGTGGGAATTCGCCAAGACTTTCTTCGAGGAGGATATTCCCCGATTCATCTACAGGATTCGACCTGATTCCAAGGTCATCGACGTTGAAAAGACGCTAGGCGAATACAGCCTGTTCCCAAAACAGGCCGAGCAGGCGTTTGCTGGCTTCATACCCTTTACACAAATCGAAGGCTGGACCGACATGACGCAATTCAAAACCAGTGCCGACTCTGACGTGAAGAAAATATTGGAAGAGGGCATAGGGTTTGAGCCTAACCCTGAGTTCGTCCCAGGAGACTTGGCATCTCGAGCGACGAGCGGCGCGCAATATCAGCTTGCTGGCTTCCCTCCCGATCTCGACGCATGGATCAGGACCAGGTGGAAAGACTACAAGGGTCAAAAGGTAGCACAAAACTTAAAGACATTTATCCATGACAAGATCCCCCCAATCGGCCAAAAAGGTGGCGAATGGGCTTGGGCTCAGGAGTCTGAATCATCCCCGCCTGCGACGGACAAACTGGCCTCTCTGCTCGATCGGGCGGCAGACAATGGCAAGAACCTCTGGGCCGAGATTGATGCCGAGCGCACAAAATTAACAGGCGGCGACGTTACCAAGGACCTGCCTCCGAAAATGATGCGTCATTTCAGAGAACGCTGGCTGGCCGTCATCGCAGACATGCTTTACATGGTCAAGGAGGCCATTCAGCGCGCGAGTCCCGACCCTGCAGTCCAATCCAAGTTGACGGAAACCATGACCCAATATGACAGAGCCAGAGGGCAATTAGCCTTGGTTGGAGTAGAAGTCTTGACTTCGACGGCTAAAGAGTTCGCCGCGTCTGTTGCACAGGCGGGCAAGAAGATGCGCATATCGGAAATGGATCAGCAAACCAACGGACTCATTTCCGTGCTGCAGATGGCACAACAGCACATAAACAAATTGTCTTCTCTTGTGTTAACCATTGGAGAAATTCTCAAAAAAAATGACGAAACAGACCCCAAATTCCTTCTCGTCATGAAGAAGCTCGATGTCCAAGTGTTGCCTTCCGAGACGAAAAAGGACGCGCTGCAAAGAGAGTGGATAGTGCTCCGCAAGCAGCGACAGGTATACAAGGAGGGGTCTCAGAAACTGCTATCCACGTATGCCGACGTACGGAAGCTTCGGGAACAAGCTCAAGGGAGGATTCAAGAAGCGGCAACGACAAGCCAGGAGGATGTCAAAGAGCAAGAGGCGGCCGAGAAAACAAATGCAGTGGAGCCGGCCCAGGAAAAGTTCGACAAAGCAACAGAACGCGCCCGTACAATGGTCCACGAGGCGGCCGAGCAGCCCGACGTGCCACCATGGATGAAAAAGGCGTTGAAGACGGTAGTCATTGGCGGCCTTAGCATCGTAGGAGGCGCCGTCATGACGGAGCTCGCGACTGGTGGCGGCGCCGGAGCTGGCCTGGGCGCCGTAGCCGTCTCTGATACGGCCGGCCTGGTCGAGACGTCGGCCGCCACGGAGGGCATGGGGACCTTAGCCGGCGCTGAAGCTGTATCAGATGTAGAAGCCATAGAAGCCCTGAGGGGGATCGACCCTGAGCTGGCCGAGAACATCATCGAGCGCACGGCACCCAGGCTGGCCAAGAGGGTCGGCAACAAAATTAAGAAACTCGCCGCGCCGGCTCTGGAGCGGCGACAATTGCCTCCTGACGACGGTGGCGCAAACGAGCACTTAGCTAGAGTTATGATGGAGCCGCTAATTTGGAAACTAATCATCATCTTAAAAGAAGTCATCGCCACGTTTATAGCCGATATTTAGGACTTATTTAGCTTCCTAACTTGTCTTGTAATAGTGAATTAGAGAAAAGGGCAGCGTCAATTATAGTAGCATAAAAGCCTCTAGAAAGGCGCGAGGACTTTGTTGTTTTCTCTTCTTTTCTTTCCTTAAGTTTTATAGTTCTTATAGGTAGTCAAAAGCACAATCTTTACAGCGCTTCTGCCTGCTAGACGCTACCTGCACCGTGACACATGTTCCAAATTTGGATTGACATCCGGCGCCGCAATTCGCCGAAGCAGAGCCGCAGTAACCATACTGACTACAGCAGTCACCAAAAGAAGATCCCTTGCAAGTATACTGGTTATCGCCACCGCAGGTCCCGTCAGGACTAATGGTAGCTGCGCCGGAACACTTGCCGTAGAAAGGCTGGCAGCCGCTCCCGCAGTTGTCATCAGCGGAACCACAGTATCCGTATTGGCTGCAACAGTCGCCGAACAAGGAGCCTAGGCAGGTGTAATTGCTATTACTAGCCCCGCATAGACCGCTGGGCGAGATATTACTAGTGCTGGTTGGGGTTGGGCCAGTCGAAGTTGTTGTCCCGCTAGCCGTCTCCTTTCTGTACACACAGTATCGCAAACCCTGCTGTAGCTGGCAGTCCGAGGGATTGGTGCTGCTGGCATTGTAGTGAAGAGATGGGTTCCAAGATGTTAATTGGGACGGGGTGACTGCCAGACGGCGGCGAAAGTTAGCTTCATATTCCTTTTCATCGGACGTGATTTCGACTTGCTTCCATAAATATATGCGACATAAGCGCAAGAGTTGTAATTTAATAAAGTTCCATTACTGGCCTTCTCGTTTCGGAACGTGTCGTACACGGTGCAATCGCTCAGACTGCCCGATGCTAGGGGCAGAGCGGTGACCTGCGGAACGGTCGATAACGTCGTGGCGCCGGTGGCTGATGCCGTGGTGTTCGCCGCGGTCGGCCAGGGTATGAATTCAACGTTCGAATAGGTCGTTGCCTTGCAGCTGGCGGGAGGGTTAGAGCCGCGGCATGAATTCAGGGTATTGTTAGCTCCGCTGGCCGGGATATGAGACAGTGCTCGTGTTAGCAAGGACTCATCTTCTGCAATGAGCGGCGGGTTTGTATTGCCACTTGCAGGGCAGGTTCATTTCTCAGCTTACCCATAGCCTGGATATGTAGAGATATCGCCGACCGGCTCAACGCAGTAAGAGTACCCGAGATACAGATTGCTACAGTCAGTGCTATTTAATTCGGGATTGAGAAAGTAAAAGTCGGTTAAGGAGATGCCCTGAGCTAAAGTGAGTATGGCACAGGTGTCTCCTTCAACTACATGATAGAACTTTGCACCTAAATGAGTAGAAAACGCGTGTAAAACTCAGCTTGGTATCCCGGACTAGACAGCGTGGTGATCGAGTCGTTTAGTGGCTTACAGTTGACGTTTGTTCCGGCGACCACGTCGGAAGGAACCGGCCTGATCAACATTAACTGTCGGTTAGCAATTTGTACCCAATTCCATCAATGTTTAGTTGCCAGGCCATGACGAGTCGCAGTGTGGCTCACACGGCAGTTGTCGCCGCAGTATTTGTCACTGCTGTGGTCGCGAAACTAGAATCACCAGGGAAGCTAGCATAACATGAAAGTGTCAGAAATGCAGATCGTGTCATTTTTTGTGGCATCTATAGCCTTGGACAGCTCCGTACCTGACGCAGAGCTGATATCCCACCAGCTGGTTGAGGTTTGTGCAAGCCGTATTAATGTTGGGGTTCCATGAAATGAGCTGCAAAATGGTGAAGGCAGAGCCGTGGTCCTCGCTGATGCTGTAGCAGGTATCGTTTGCCTTGACGGTGTACAGATCACACGAATGGGTGATGCACAGCGAAGTTCCTGGTTCGGGGAAGCTAGTGCAGTAGCCGGCAAGATTGTTGGCCGCAAGCAGATAGAAAGTTGACACATTCTTGGACTTGGCGATGGAGTGACAGTCGTCTCCGGCCTGTACTAGATACTGGGATGCACAAAGGTAGCTCGAGATCGAGGGACTGGCGGCCCCAGACGTAGTTGTTGCAGAAACATCGCTGGTGGGATACGACGACGGAGATGTCAGGGGCAAGGAGGTGACGGCGCATCTGCAACGGATATAAAGCAATGATGAGCGTATTGTCAGTCAGCCGGAATCACAAAGTCTGTCCACAGAGGGGTATTGAGGCCGCCGATAGTTCATGATCGGAGCACATACGACGAGGTCAACGAGGCATAGGTCTGTGCCAGTCCACCTTCCCAGCCTAGCGGCGAGTCTAACTGAGCATGGAACACGCGTATATTGCAGTCGCTGCACAATTGCTCAGTGCTAGAAGCGCCCGTGTCGTTCTGATAAGCATCGAATAGCGGCAGGCAAAACTGGCCCGAAGATCTACAAACCGGCGCAGGAAAAGGTTATTCTCGTCTGTGAAGCATCGCAACAGGTCTGGGAGGCTCCCTTCAAAGCCACGGATCTCAGGTATTAACGGCAATAATAACCGTGCAAACAGCAATCCAACTCACGAGTCTTTGATGCACGAGTAATTATACGTGTATGATAAAAGGTCGGTGATAAAGGTGGGAGGATAGGCGTCGCCGTTGAGCATGATCTGGTCGCCGCTTGAGCAAGCTAAAAGCTGCTTCTGGCGGAAATCTTGCAGGCTGGTTGTGCAGTCTTCGTTGCAGAGGTAAGTCAGGTCGCTTTCCTGGGGGAAGAAGGTGCCCTCATATGTCAAGTATAGGGTTCCATTACAAGTAATCGTGTTGTTGAACGCGGCGCTTCGACGGTCAATTGATTGTCAGCCTTAGTCTCCTCACTTAGTGATATATTCACGAGAATGTCCAGCTTTCACCTGCAAGGGCTGGACAGCCCGTCCGGCGCGTCGATGCCGAGACCGACAGAGCCCTTGGAGCCGCCAACAAGGATCTGAGCCGCAACGTGGCTGGCTAGGAGAGCCAGCGTCCATAAGGCCTGTTGTGCAGAATCCATGGGCGACAAGTCTGTTTACATCGCCGATAAATAGCGAATATCGAGAGCTTGGGGGGAATGCAAGTTATTTGCAAATAAGATGCAGCAGTCGGAAGCAAGCGCTGCACGGTGGAGTGGCGAACGAAGCGTTGCAATATGCTTTTTGATGCTCCCTAACAAGAAAGGGAAAGGACAGCGTGAAAGAAAAAAATAGTGCTGCAGGACAACAAAATCCTCTTTTCTAATCTTTCGTTGCACAGCGCATGAGGGTGGGTGGCGTGCTGAGGGGTTTTCTCGCAAGGTGTCAGACGTAAAAAGACCGATCCCTGACCAGGATCGACTGGCTTCCGTCCATCAACTACCATCCGGCTAAATCGGCAACTTCAGTGTCATACTGGCCCAATAAATTGCGGGTCGTTATTGGGTTCTCAAGAATGTCTCCAGGTTTCGTCAGCAAAATGATGAGACCTGTCTTGGCCGGCCGTCACTGCAAGGGCCAAATCCCCAGCTCGCATTGGCTGCTTACGGAGGAATGAACAAGTCCGAAAGGCCCATTGCTGACTTTTGCATCATGAGAACCACGCGCGAAGGGGCCGAAAAGACATATTCGCTCCGCATTCTGGCCGACGGAAACGACGGACCCTTGCCACCACGCATGTTTTCCCTCACACTCTCCATATATTGAGACGCGCCAGACTCCCGCATAGGTGATTTTATCGCACTCATCACACATCCGACGTTGCGCGTTGAGTGTGTAAGGCCTGCATCCGCCATCCGCCATGGTCATCCGCGCACTCTCGCTCTGGCTCTCGGGGGCGAGTGTCTCGTGTCTCATCATCTTATCATTCGTGGCCTTCTGCTGGCTCTCGTCATTGCAACTTCATTATTTCTCACACATTCGTGGTATAGACATCACCGGTAAAGCTGGTTTGCTGAAGAATTACATCGCAGACGACATTCCACTACAGCAGTCGTCCATCTTTCGTCGCGATGACTTCAAGTGCAGCAAGGCAAGCCATACCATTTCGGATCAAGTCACTCAGTGTTAACATGCGAGCGTAATTTGTAGGATAATCCTTGCTCGAACGGAGCATGCTGGTGCGCTGTATGATATTGTTGGAAAAGAGAACAAGTGCTTACTGCTACGGGTAGCGGCTCTTATCTCGGCACTTCTGAGGGGACTTGCGGTTATGGTACGTGCTCAGCGTTACCAAGAGAGAACTCAGACACGATTCTTCAGTAGTCATTAATCTGGCAAAATTTGATCACAGGCCTGCCTTACTGCGGATCTGACTGCACGTCAAACTGCAAGGCCACGGCGCCATGTAAGTCTAATGATGATAGCCGGCAACTCAAAAATCGTCCCTCTAAGCTGAAATCGTCTATTTCACAGGTGGAGAAAACGCTGCAGTGCCGGGCCAGACTTGCCCCCTGAATGTATGTTGTTCCAAATATGGATTTTGCGGCACAACATCCGACTTTTGGTGAGTTTCGCTTGTCCGAACCCGTCGCGGCGGTTATAGATTCGGGTTGGGATGTGATGGTGAGTAAAGATGTTATCTTCCCGCCATGACTGACGCATCCCGGAAAAAAAAAAGCACGAAGGGATGCCAGAGCAACTGCAATTTGGAACCGACTCCACAAGGAGCCAAGAATTCCAATGGCGCCCTCGAGAAGGTCGTCGCCTACTACGAAGGATGGTACGGTATCTCCAAGAATAAGAAAATAAAGCTTCATACACTACGTGCTCATTGGTATCTTCAGGTCGGCGACTCGCTCATGCCATACGTTCCCGCCCAGCGCTTTGCCGATACAGGCACTAACCCATGTGAATCTGGCCTTTGCTTACATTCAACCAGAGACATTCAAGATCACGCCCATGGACTCGAGTGTGCCGGAAAGTGTCTATTTACAGACTGCGAGCGTCCGCGGCCTGAAAATACAGAATCCCGATCTGAAAGTGTTTGTGTCAATTGGAGGATGGACCTTCTCAGACAACGACACCTCTACGCAGCCCGTCTTCGGGGATGTTGCGAAATCCCAGGCAAACAGAGAGGCATTCGCGTCCAACCTCATCACCTTTATGAGGGAGTATGGCTTTGACGGCGTGGACTTGGACTGGGAATACCCCGGGGCCCCAGACCGAGGCGGGCAAGAGCAAGACGGCGAGCACTACGTTGAGCTGCTGACAACGCTCCGCAGGGATTTTGACGCCTCAGGTCAAGCGTACGGCCTCACTTTCACCGCGCCCAGCTCGTACTGGTACCTGCGATGGTTCAGTATAGAGCGTATGGCCGCTTATGCAGATTGGATTAACCTCATGACATACGATCTTCACGGTACCTGGGACAGTACCGATCCTATTGGAAGCATCATCCAGGCACATACAAATCTCACGGAAATTAAGGACGCGGCAAGTCTCCTTTGGAGAAATAATGTTCCACCAGAAAAGGTCGTCCTTGGATTGGGATTCTATGGACGTTCATTCCAGCTTCAAAACAGGGACTGTACTAAGCCTGGCTGTCCGTTTGCTGGAGCTGCCACAAAGGGGGACTGCACCGATAACGGTGGCACATTGGCCTATTTCGAGATACAGGACATCATCAGCAAGCAGAAGCCTGACGTCATCTGGGACAAAGAAGATGCCGTAAAGTACATTGTCTATGGTACGCTTGAACCGCGCATTTGACTGACAAGCAGCCGTCAATACATGAAGAAACTGGGATTGATAAACAACGACGCGTTAGGTTCCGATAAGGACCAATGGGTCAGCTTTGATGACAAGGACACCTTTCAACAAAAGGTTAAATACGCGAATGACACTGGGTATGATGTTCCACGCTACTGATCTACCAACACACCGCAACAAGCACGCCATCGCTAATCTTTGAACCTGCATCAGCCTCGGAGGTGTCATGATTTGGAGTATCGATCAAGATACCGATGACTTCACTGCTCTCGAGGGTCTCTTGGGCAGATCCATCCCCGTCACCGTTGATCTTGAAAAGAAAAGCATAGCGACCGCTGAATCATGGTCCAGTCAGAATGGCCAAAAATGCAAGATGACGGAATGCTTAAATGATAGTGACAAGGGATCCTGGGGCCGAGGATGGGCCATGGCTCCGAATGGTGATGCCTTCAAGGATAATTGCGGCAAAGGGAAGAACAAATATGTGAGTAACACGCTGCCACTCCACAGACTTTGTTGCAAAGCATACTCGCCGGCGTTTGTTCCGACGCGGGGCGGCCCTTTGCTCACCATGGACAGATCATCTGCCCAAATGACGCGATGCCGAGTTCTTGCACATGGCGAGGAGGTGAGTCTGGCTGCTCATGTCATGGTCAGTGCCACTCCGACGAGGTCACTCTGTTTCACTCTCAGCACGGGTCTCGCAGTTGTTGCAAACCTGGCTGGCAGGCTTTCTGCTGCCAATCGAATACATGGGAGCAGCTCGTGGGCTCTTGTAGCTTCTCCGACGATGAGAAATGTCCTAGCGGCAAGTCAAAAGTTTCTTGGCGATACGCATTTGACCACACCGGTAAGTGGACAGGAGGGCAATTCCGTTGACTCTGGAACGTGGTGCGTACGGTTGGCTGACGGCAAGATGAATCATGGGCGCTCCAGAAATTTACCTCTCTGACCGTGAGGATGTGTTCATCAAGGAAGCTTACTGCTGTGAAAAGCCTCTCGAAGGATGCCACTGGATTGGCAAAGGCTCCTGCGACGACAACGAGTGTGCCGAGTTAGTTCAGTTCGATGCCCAAAGCAATGCGCTGCGGCCCCTCTTCTAATGATTTACGCGTAATGCAGCTGGGAAATCGAAATGACAACCGACGATCTCGGTCAAAGCTACTCTCAATGCGGCGCTGGCTGGCTCAACAGGAAGAAAGTGCTGTGCTGCAAGCCTCCTGATGGAAGTATCACGCCATTCTTGCCGGTTGAGCTATCCAAAGTTTTCCCAGATCTACCGCCAGCTGGCGACACCCCCATTTTTGACATTCAATCTATCCAGTCCTACGGAGGCTCTCGAGAAGCTTTTGGGTGGGTGCTCATCGATGGACCGCCGTCGGTAGTTTCGAGCTTGTCCAAGCGGGACGGCTCACACGCCGAATTTCTTGACTGCGAGCCCTCTAGAAAGCAAGACATGAGGACGTACATCGCTCGTTATGTTTGCAGAAGCTCGGACAATACCTCCAATTGCCACGATGTGCATCTGGGCGGAGCCCCTGGCACTGTTGTGAGGCTGCCTGAAGAATGTGGCTACGCGACCTGGGGCGTCGTCCACGACATATACCCTGCCCGGAACCAGACGGTCCAAGGTGAGCTCATGAAGCGTCTCCCGACCCACTCCGAGGTCTATGAGATCGAGTTTAGCTATGATTTCACCCGTGTGAAGCGAGGCGCAGGCGACGTGTACGTTCGCATCGACTACGGCGACATCAATGACTACTGGGAGAAGGTGGTCAAAGCCGCACCAGTTAATGGCAACAAGCGAGACGTGGACGGGAGACTGGATAAGAGATTCTGGAGTTCCATTTCAAAAGCGTGGAACAACAGTAAGTGGGGTCCTTTGATAAGTTGACGCTGTGAAACTCGACTTGACGACTTTCTGCCCAACTTAGTCCTATCCTTGATCCGTACAGAGACTCTCCCCGGCTCTGGAGAATACTCACTTGAGATTTCAAAGGAAAAGTTTAGCTCGCTCATATATCAAAAGGATGATTCAAGCAGCTGCAATAGCGGTGGATGGCTGTCGGTTTCTCTGGCAGGAACGGCCCAGAGCTCTATCCGCTGGGGATTTAGTATGGTCGGCACCATCTCACCAACCTTGGACTTCTCGGAAGCCTATGGCTTCTTTGATAGTAAATTGCTCCTGGATGCGTCTCTCCTTGTCGATGGACGGGGTTCTCTTGACATGAACGGGAGTACCAAGCTGGCTCCTCTATTTAGCTCGGATATCAGCAAGTTTGCCTTTAGCCATCCAGGGTGCGTCCTGCATCTAAGCTCTCCGTGAATGAGCATGATGGATATCCTTTTGATATAACGGATCTAACGCTCTTTAAACAGGATTGTCTCCTTCTCACCAAAAATGAATGTAGCGGTTGCTATGTCCGGGTCCGGTTTATTTGACGGGTGAGTCTTGGTCACCTTTATCATTTCTTAAACGGCTTTCAAAGTTTTAGGCACTCACCTATTATCTCTGGCTGCAGAAATTTCGCAGTCAACTTCAAGGCCATGACCGATGGCAATGTCAGGGTCAATTCTCCGGGCCTTGGTGATCTGGCCGGTGACATGCAGGAATACACCTATAACAACGCTTTTAGCGGTCATGTTTCTGGCTCTACATCGGGCTCCCAGGGCACTATTCTTGGTGGTGAGTATTTCATCAAACCAGTCCTGTACCGAGTAATGTTTTTTGCTAATCTGCAAAACGTGCTAATCATGCTAGTTCAAGTAAGGCCTCGGTCATGGATAGATGTCGATGTGTATGATTTCGGAAGCTCTCTAGCGGCTGGCAATATCCAATTTTCTGCTGAACTGCCTCATCAAGTCCGAGTAAACACTAATGGAGGCCTATTAATGGTCACGGATGGGTATGTGGACACTTTGGTTTCCTTTCCTTTTTTTTCCCCCAAGTCCCAGTCACCATGCGACCTCTTTGGGCTTTATCTACCTCTTAATACCGTCACTAATCGAAGCCAGATCCGAGAAAGTTGTTGCTGAGGCGTTCTCAGTAGGCATATCTGACTGGGAAAGCCGCGGGGGCTCTGCACAGCTTCTCGGTCACAATCAGTCACCTGCGGTCCTATACAGCGGTTCGGGAGATGACCCCCCCGACAGAAGACCGCCCAAATGGAACGGCCACTCTGTTTTGACAGGAGACTATATTACCTGCTCATCCACGAAAAAGCTTGTGTGTCCAATGCTTGGTAATATGTCTATCTGGGACCCTGATATTTTAATTGATCCAGATACAGGGTCAAGTTACGAGAAAAGAAGCCTCTTTAATACCTTGAACTTCTCAGAAAATGAGTTAAGGGATCTACATCTAAGAGGTACCGGCTCAGCCAGGACGTACACAATCACTACCCCGTCTGGAACCACCTTTGTCATCACATCTCACTCGGTAAGCGAATGATGGTGTCTCCCTAACCGCATGTATAATTTTGCTAGACTTTCTAACTAAGTGATACTATATCAGTATCCCAACGGACAAAACGGAGCATACCTAATCTTACAAAACCCCGATGCTGGATATCATACCCTCATCGATGCAAGTGACTGTGAGAATATCGAATTTACCGAAAATGGTGATCCAAACTTGGAAAAATTTGTCACAGAGCACATTATGGAGCTTAGCTATATGGCTGAGTTGTTGGAGTTTTCCTTGTCTGGTTTCTCAACCCGCGCAGATGGCAGCGTACACATGTGAGTATCCGACCCAGGAGAAGCAAACATTTGTCCAATTTTTCCCTTGACATGAGGATCGTAGCTTTGGCAACCAACCACAAACGCTCATTAATACCTGCTTGTCTTGTGCCACAGCGCTTCCGCAAAACCAGTCGACGCAACATTTGTCGACACCAACGGCTACCTACAAACGCCATGGAATCGGTGGGCGGCCAACAACCCCAGCACAACGACTCCCCTCGATGACATGTGGGCGGCTTTTGGCGATATCAACAATCCGGGCCGTTTAGTTAATGCCGAAGCGGCCTTTAACGGGCTGAAGATGCGTGTATGGCGTGGCCATGCTCCATTCAGCGAGGCGACAATTCAAGACAACAGCTGGCTGGACACGTCGGAGTCGACCGGTTTCAATCATGCGACCCAGTTCACCGGCGCCATCCGGAATGTCATCGCTGTCTTCGAGTATCTCAATTCAAACACGGTTAACACAAATCTGGCCGACGTCCACAATTCGATCCTAGACATCCTACAGCGGTTTGACGGTGCCGTTGAGGCCCTCACGAGCCATACCATTACTATGGCTGACTTTCATGTAGACTTGTTTCGCAACGTCGTCATTCCGCGCCTCGAGAGCGTTGAATTGTGGGTTGAGCGTCAGATCCAGAGGCTCACGGCTGCGTGGGAACAGGTTCAGTCTCAGCCCATGTCCTCGTCTAGAGCAGCCGAGGTAGCCTTGATCCTAGAGGCCCTGAAGCAGCTCAAGAAGAGGGCCGAAGACAGCATATTGTTTGATTTGTCGCGAGTGCGTACAAGCTGAACTTGTAATTAGTATAAGTCGTGCCTAGATTGATGTTGTAGTACAGCCGTCGTGGTGGTAGTCTAGGCTCTTTGTCACGCACTCTACCCCCATTCTAGTCTTGCTTTTCTAGTGATTATAGTATCATAGATACTGGCGATTTTAAAAAACACTGTATTGCAAGACATGGCAGACGCTGGATAAAGCCGTAGTTCCGGCACTGTGATTTGCTGCGAGAACAATTCTATGTATCTAACACTGTGCAATGGAGGCGACGCAGCCGTGCAATTTCAGTCCATGCACTGCTCTCCACTTGTTCTCCACTCGACCAATTATCAGATCCCTGGGTGCTAACGTCAGGTGTCATCATTTAACCTTAACACAACATTCACAATACGCTATTAACGAGCGACCATGGCTGAAAACGACGTGATATACCTGGACGGCATCAAGCGAACGCTAGCAGAGCTCGGTGTGGATCACAAGAGTTTGGTCAACTCGCACAGCCTGCTAGGCAAAGTCGTCCCCTTCATCCTCAACGACGAGATGCGCTCGCTCTACAATCGTGCCCTCAAGGATAAGGGCTCACTCACATCTGCAGAGCAGAATCGCGTCTTGGGAAGAATGCCGCCCGATGAAGAGGAGAAGCTGTGCCAGAATCGCCTGGGCTGCTCGCGACAGCATCTCTACGACAAGGCGCTCGAGCGACCCAGCGAGCTGACAAGCCTGGAGTGCGACATGATTGTCCACGGCTTCGATTACGACTGGCGCGTGTCACATGACCAGGCAAGCAGCCTCGAGAGGATGAAAGATATGTCCCGAGAGGACCGTTCGATGGTCATGGCGGCCCGGAGCGAGTTGCAGGACGCGGCTTTTATGAAGGCGTCGGCCAAAGGTCAAGAGTACAGCGATGCTCGGTCCGCTGAGGCCCGTAGCAAGCGCAACATGATCAGGGCGGCGCGCACCGCCCCCCGCCCAAAGTGGCTCGAGGAAATGGCCGACAGAAAGCAGCGGTGGGGTTTTGTGGTGATACGCACCGCCGAAAACGATCTTTGCGATGCGCGAAGCTGGCAGAAGCTGCAGGCCTACTATACTCGCGAATGCGCACGCGTTTTTCAGTTTTGGAACTGGAATCGTCATCCCGACTCGGATCTCTCGCAGACACAGGAAAGTCTGTTCATATGGGAGCCCGCTCTAGACGGGGCTTCCACGGCTACCCTTCGCGCCTGGTTTATAGCTAATTGCGAGCTTTTTCCAGAAGGAGTGCGACGGGACTGTTTTCTGGTCGCTGATGAGGATAGCCTTGCTCACGAGAGCATCCTCAACGCCGGCGAGGGTAGCCAGCTACCTACGCTGCAAGAGTGGAATAGCATCACGCTGCGCGCCGTGGATCCAAACTATGATGCTGCCAAGGCTCCTGTCACGGTGGACTACGGATATGACTCGACGCGCGAGCCCATCACGGAGGCGGATCTTGAGGGCTTCGTAGGTGAGGTTCGGGTCCCGGTGCACAAAGTTTTTGATTGGCTCTATTACACGCTAGCGAAAGACACGGAGTCATGGGAGGATAGATATAAGCAGACGACGCAGAGGGGACCTCAGAGTGTGTTGCCGTATTGGCCATATCCAGCATACTAAACTTTAAAAAGAGTTTTTCTACGTCAGAAGTATATTTGTATAATCGCTAATTTTATAGCGTGATGATGAAAGAAGAAGAAGGAAGCGCACCTAGCAGAGGCATGAGGAGAGGAGGGGGGCTTGACGCCGCAAAGCATCATGGCTAAGTGTAATAGCTTAGTGCAGTGAAGTCACCTCGCCATGCGCCTCTTTAATCTAGATGCAACACCAAGGAATATTTATATTATGTGGGTATTTATATTTAGCTAGATTTTTTAATATTTTTAATATTTTTAATATTTTTAATATTTTTAATATTTTTAATATTTTTAATATTTTTAATATTTTTAATATTTTTAATATTTTTAATATTTTTAATATTTTTAATATTTTTAATATTTTTAATATTTTTAATATTTTTAATATTTTTAATATTTTTAATATTTTTAATATTTTTAATATTTTTAATATTTTTAA
>JMQE01001564.1:0-16683 GCA_000731825.1 Hypocrella siamensis | reverse complement strand
TGTTTCGCATTTTTTTTTTTTTTTTTTTTTTCCCTTCTTCTTCTTCTTCCTCATTGCGTCGCTGATAGAAGAGTTGAAGAATATAAAAAAAATTCATGACAAGTGGTGTCTGCAGCTACAATCTTGTTCTTTTCTTTGCAAATGTGCTCCAAATCCTCCCCCCCCCCCCTTCTCGTACATACCTAGCAGACAAGGGTGTGTGTGTGCGTGCGACGAACCTGATGACAGTTTTTGAAACAGTTGGCCAAGCCCGTGTTTTTGCCGCGCCTTTCCCAATGAATGGTTCTTTTCCACCCCCTCCCTCTCTATTTCGTCTATACAATCATGCATCCTCGTGGATTAACTCGCCAAGCGATTTGCTTTCTTCGAGAACGACCCGCGCCTCCTGTTCAGAATTACCCATGTCATCCATGATCAATAGCACAGCGAGTTCCGCCACGAGCACTGTCTGGATGAACGCCGCCGAGCCTCGCCCGGCAATCACTCTGTCATTGACAGCCTTCTTCTTGAGCAAGTCGCCGAACTCGCGGACGAGGTAGTCACACATGACGTTGAAGCCACGCGGCCCGTAGTAGCCGGGATTAAAGTTGTCCTCCTCCTTCATGGACCTGCCTTTGCCAGATACAATGTTCTTCTCATGGATGGATCGGAAGTGAGAGTCATGACCATTAATGAGGCCGAGCAGTCGCTCGCGATGCGAAGCGAACCTCTCGTCCAGGCCGTCCCATTGAACTTGCGGGTACTGCTTCTGTTGCCAGACGTCTTGCGCTGTTTGCTTCTTGTGCTTCTGGCAAAACTTGGTTTGTAGCCGTACGGTCATTCGTTTTCCCTTGGCGAAGTCATCGAGCAGTTTCTTGTCGACTACGTCACCGCACCACGGGCACACCGTGGCCGGGGCTGCTGTCGGGGCTGCTGTCGGGGCTGCTGTCGTCGCTTCGCTGTCGCTATCTGCTCCCTGTTCTTGGCTGGAACCATCATCCGAATCTAAAGGCTGATGGTGGTGATTGGCGAAGGTGGACTCTGCTGCATCGCTGTTGACCTGCCGAGGCTGTAGCTCTGGTAACGACGCGGGCAGCTTGAGGACCGCTCGCGGTGGTGAAGGCGATTTGGGTATGGGCGGTTCTTCTAGCTTCCTCTTCCGCCCTTTGACCGTTCTTGCGGAGGAGCCCTGTGACGAACCGAAAGGATTTGACAGCTCATCAAGTGAAGTCCTCGAACTGTCCTGTCCGGCACCCACAATGTCTTTGATCTTGGCGTATCGCTCGACCGGAGGCGACGAGGAAACGACACGTGCGGGCAGCCGCAAGGCCGTGGCTTTTGGCTTTTCAGGGCTACTTGCGAAGCCATCTGGAATGCGCAGCGATTTCCCCGATTTCGATTCCTCATCGCTCTTGGTTACGTCAGTGTGGAAGGCCAAAGTCGAACTCTGCGATTGCGATGGCGATTCAGTACGGCTATTCCGCCGTTGCGAGCCGGAACTTCTTGGCTTGTAGGTCTGCTTCTGCTTCGGCCTCTTTGTTAAACCAAATTTATCCTTGAACTGCTCGCCGAAGCTGGAAGGAGGGGTGACCCCAGAACTATACTCCTGATGGGCATTCAGCTCGTTGTTTCTCCGTTTCCTAACTTGGGAGTTCTTGAAATTTCGTCCTGACACGCCAGTTCTCTTTTTATTGCTAAAGTTGGTTCTTTGAATGTCCCCACAGTGCTGTCTTTCGTCCCCTGAGCTGTCTGAAATGTGCGGCGATGGTCGCTTGAACTTCCCGGCCGATGCCTTGCCGATCTGTTCATTATTTGCAAAATTTGTCTGTGTTACGGCCGTAGCCGCGGGGGCTTCTGCAGCCAATGGCGTGTCGTCTACCAGCTCATCGTCCGAAGAGAGTGGCGGATCTTCTATAGATTCCGGAATCTTGAGCTGTCGAGTGGGAGCGTTCCTTTCGCGAAAGGTGGACAGAAGGGGAGAAGTTGTCTGTCTTTTACTCATCCCAACCCTTCTCTTCAGTCCGCCGACTTTCCGCGAGTCGTCAAGTATGGCCATGCTGAAAGTGCAAAGTGTATCATCGAGAGCTCATTCACAACGGATGCCGGCCGCCTCGTCGCGATGAAGCGGCCATGGACGTAGAATCAGCGGTTCATCAACACTGATCAGACACTGAGAATAGCCAGATCGCGCAGAGAAAGGAGCTCCTGTATCTTGATGACCCTCCGCAGCCGTGAGTGAAGACGCGTTTGCTCTGTAAAATGCGCAATCACCAGGCGAATACTCCGTACAGTCGATGCGCGTGAAGTTGATCACTTGATCCGTCAGTCAGACGCAGCAGGACGCGACAGTGCTGAGCCAATTCACGCCGGTTGGTGGGGACGTCTCCCAGCAACGGCAGTGGGGGAGGATCAGACCGGGGCATTTGGCCGCTGGAAAGACAGCGTGTTGCCACTGATGAATAAGCTTCTGGCAACTAGACTGATTAAAGTTCAACGTTTCTATCCGCAGCACGATCACGCGCATGTCAACAGCACGCCATTTTTCCGCCTCGAGATAACCGCGGGATGGATTGACACCTTTTTCGGAAAAAAAAAAAAAAAAGTTAACCAAAAGGAAGTTGCACCGGCAATCTGGGCTCAGACTTCTAGCCTTAATGGCGACCCTCAATCGGAAATATGCCACTTTGCCCGACCTGGTAGATTTGCCCTCGACGACAGATGATGAGCGCGGTGCATTTCAGCTGACAAAAAAAATGCGCAGGACTCGGCGCCAGACATCTACGAGACTCCAGAGTTGACCGACGACACGTCGACTATTCCGGTATGCCAGCAGACACAGCACCATCAGCTCATGCTTACGCCATACTAGACCACGATCAACCAAGCGCAGTCCGATGACAACTACTTCGGCATCGAAGATGATGACGATGGTCAAGGGATTTCGAAAAGTAGACTGCGCATTGACGAGGCGCGCTCGCGTTTCTTGACATCCAATGCCGATGCCAGCCGGGTTGACTTCTCAGATCGAGTCCTTTGGAAACGAAAGTCGTACAAAACATCCAGCCATCGTCGCCGTTTGCTTGAGGATGGCACATGCGAGCTCGGCGACCTATCGGAAGAAGAAGAAGATGGAGACGACGACAAGGAGAGCCTGGAAAGAAAAATAGCAAGATTAAGAAGGGAGGTCGAAGAAGCCAAGGCCGAATTTGCTGAACAGAGTCGCGGTACTGATGCACCAGACCAGGGTGCAGCGCCGTCAGATACCAATTTGACTACTCTCAGCCAAGCCCTTGATGAGATTGCAAAGCCTCTGGATTCTCAAACTGCACATCAATCTCGAAACATTGTACACACAACCGTGCCAGCCACCAACCCGGAAGAGGCATCGGCTGATGGTGGCATCACGTACACAATTACGTACGCGCCCACCTACGAGCAGAGCCATGCGCTCGCCAAAGCTGCCGATTTCGACCGTCGGCTGCTCGCATTAGAGAAGTCTCTGGGCATCAGCTCGTCTGCGCTTACAGAAGCTGACACGAACGGATTGCCGAGAGCCGTATTGCCCACCCTTGAAACGCTAGAAAGACAAGTGTCTACCTTGTCACAAGCTTCCACTGCAAATCTCGACGCCATCAGCCGACGCGTGCGCACGTTGGCGTCGGAACAGGACCATCTGAACGACTCTCGAGAGAAAGCCAAGACGCTGCGAGAGGAGCTGGGCCAAGACGCATCGTCGTCTGCTGACGACACGGATCATGCCTCCAAGATTCAAGCCCTCTTTGGGATCCTGCCCAGAATTGAGAGTTTGACGCCAATGCTGCCCCCTTTGCTGGACCGTCTGAGATCCCTTCGCGTCCTGCATGCGGATGCCGCAACTGCCGCTCAAACCTTGGAGCGTATTGAAACGCAGCAAGTCGAAATGACGGGAGAACTAAAGCAGTGGAGAGAAGGGCTGGAGAAGGTGGAAAAGGCCATGGCGGAAAGTGGTTCTCTGATGAAGGAAAATGTCAAGGTCATGGAAGGCTGGGTCAAGGATCTGGAGCAACGTATGGCCAAGCTGTCATGATGTCTTCACTTTGCAAGACGATACCCAATGTGAATCCCTGATATTCTCGGCGCTTCAATAAGTGGATGCGAAGAATTCAACCCTTAGAGGGGTGGCCGTGGCGGTCACGTGGCGAACAGAGTCCATTTCTTCGGATCTTTTCTACCACCTCGAGATTTTAAGCCAATTCTCCGCAGCTCTGCAGCTCCACGTCGAGACGCTACGGATGGAGATTTTTGCAAACAACGACTGAAAGAATTTCCGGTATGTAGCCAATGTATTGATTTATCATGGACATGAATTGCTTTGTCTGGAATGATGCTTCTTTAGCATGTATTACCTGAAATACTCCTTGATGTCATTTTTTTATCACCAAGATCTCTGACTCAGACCTCACCCCGTACTTGATGCCCGATTTGACCACGTCTGCAAAAGCAGCCCTAACTAACGTTGACCTTTGCTTGTTTCAAGGATCCGGCTTCAACACCGCAATGTCGACGCCGAAAACCCCCGCTGGCCATTTCAACTTGCTTTATTTCGCTGGAGTGAGCTCCCTCACCGGCAAAGACCACGAGCACTGGCCGGCTCCTTTGCCTTTGGCCAAGCTCTTCTCTGAGCTCCAGTCGAAATATCCCAGCATACAAACCGAGATGCTAGACTCGTGCATGGTTACCGTCAATCTTGATTACGTAGATGTTCCCGACGCTAGTAATTCCGCCGGCGCCATGATCCAAGAGTACGATGAGGTTGCCATTATCCCTCCCGTCAGCTCCGGCTGATGATGGGATTTTTTTCTTTTTTTTTTAAAAAAAAATGAAAAACCTAAGAAATTGGACGGTTTTGGGATATGCAATGCAAAGAAGGAGGTCGTTGAGGGCAAATTCAGTAGTCAAGGCCGCCCATCTCCACGGCAGCGGCCAATGCTGACGCCGGAGATTGCTGATGGACGCAGCACGCCGGTGGCCACTTGTTATGTGGCTTCCGGCAGAATGCCATTTTGTCCCGGGAGCAATGGATCTCGCTCGTTCGGGGGCACATCATCGCGGCCAGCACGACGCCAACCAAAGATGCGGCCCCAGAGGCCACGCCCCGGCTCGTCCTGACGCTTCCTCCAGCGTCGTCGTGCGTAGCGAAAAACAAACACAGCGAGGAACAGCAACGCTATGAGGGCCAGAGTCGCCGCCACGGAGACGATGGTGGTCACGCTCGTCAAGCTGGACACGTTGCAGCCAAGGGGACGCGAGCGCAGCTCCCAACGCTCTGCCGGATAAGGACATATGTGCTCATTGTAGGCGGGAGCCAAGAGCGGTACCTCGTACGAATTGGGGACACAGGCCCAGGTCTGCACCAAGGGTTTAGCAAGAGGCCATACTGGGAATGAGCAAGGAACACGGGGAAGCTAGCTGGCTACAAATAACAAGCAAAATGATGTACTCCTTTGACGTTGAAAGCAATGTCGAGAAAATAATGCCGCCCAAAGCTCAAGAAATGAAGTCCACACACTCAACCAGAATCAAAATGGACCAAGCCGGGAGTCCCATCCGCCGTGACAAACTCACATAAGGACACCAGCTGCACTGCAGAGACTCCAAGCACCCATCGCAAGACGTCTGTGCCCAGCACCGCAGGAAGTGGTGATGCTCCGTCTCGGCAACAGTCAAATTGCCATGATCAGATCGCATGGCCAGCGCAAGGAGAGCCGGCCCTCTCGTGATTTGTGTGAGGTGAATTCGCAAATGACAGCTGAAGAAAAAGCAGAGCTCGGCAAGTCGTAGACTGCGTCTGGTTCAATCGACCGGTAAATTTTTCCCGCCCCTTTTAAAAAAAGAAACCAGAAAAAGGGAAAAAAAAAAAAAAAGATCAAAGCAGAGGAATGCATGCAGCATGCCAGCCACCGATCAAGGCAAAGAGTCAATCAACTCCACAGTGCAGTGCAGCAGCACACAGCCAGAACCCCCCGCGAATGCTCATGCAAGCGACGGCGGCAGCAGTGCTTCGAAAGTGCCGTGGCGATTTTGCTTTGTCCATTGCCCGTTTTTTGCTTCTCTCTCCCCTTCAAGAAGGTCTAGGTCTCCGTCTGCCATGCTTGATGATGATGATGCACGTTGCTTGTTTCCCGAAAGCATCGCAGACTTGGTTTATGTTGCTGTTGTTTGGGCACCGGGCGAGAATTTTGGTACGTGGGTGATGGGGAGGTTTTCAAGGTTGATTGACAAGAGACCTTCTCAGCTTCGCCGGGGTTTGCTCAGTCGATATGAGAATTTGGCATGTATTCTGCGGTTCAGCGGGAGTCTAGTCTCATTCATGCATGCTGTCATGACTTGCAGATTCCTTGTTTCCGCTTCTACTTTTCCTTGTTGAAACAGGGAATTATCATCTCAATAATGTTGTTGCCATGGCCCTAATGATCTGACAGACGGGTTTTGCCCAGATGCTGTAAATACATGAAGCTCATACTTCGGCCATCACTCAACAAACACAGCTCAGCCACGGCCTTTCTTAATCTCGAATCTGTCTTGGCCAGCACGACATCATCATCAGCCCAGCTACTTTCTACCTTGGGGTGACATCACTGCCGCTTGACAAAGGCCAAATCACCCTCCTTGACGCCAATGTTCATCTCGACGTCTTCAACGCGGTACTGATTCAAAACGGTGACCATGGCCACCTTCATCAGCAGCTCGGCCATGTGTTTGCCCATGCACTTGCCCGATGCGACGCCGAACCGCATGAAGCCATACCGGTATTCGTTTGGCGACAGGGTCTGGAAGCGCTCGGGTCGAAACT
The DNA here is from genome assembly GCA_000731825.1 of Hypocrella siamensis. Classification (NCBI taxonomy): domain Eukaryota; kingdom Fungi; phylum Ascomycota; class Sordariomycetes; order Hypocreales; family Clavicipitaceae; genus Hypocrella; species Hypocrella siamensis. The sequence goes on along the minus strand of JMQE01001564.1, from coordinate 9,872 downwards.
CGCTGCCGTCCGGTCCCCATGTCAAGGCGCTGGTGTTGAGTCGACGCACGTCAATCACGACGGGCGTCTTGGCTGGGATCTTGTACCGCCCTATGACCTTGTCGACGGCGATGCATTCCGGCACGGAGTAGTCTTTTTTTTTTTTTCAGAGTCCTTGAGATTAGCGTCGGGAATGTTTATAGTCTTGCGTGTTTTTTTTTTGGCTCCTCTGCTCACGGATGAAAAAAGAAAGAAAGAGAGAAAGAAAGAGAGAAAGAAGGAGAAAGAAGAAAGAAAGGGACTTACACGTTGCCGGTCGCAGTCGGAGCGTTTCGAGAACCAGGTAGTGCAGCAGCGTGTTTTGCGAGCCGAGGTAGGTATCTGCATCGTGCCCTTCCTTGGATTGCCATGTCCTCATCTCGTCGAAAAGCCGCTGCTGAAAGTCTTGATGCTTGGCCAGCTCGTTGAGCATGTGTGCCAGGATGATTCCGGTGATGTCGATGTTGGTAAAGAGCATCTCGTCAACGGTTTGGAGATACTAAGTTCTTGCCGCGTCAGTCGCAGGCCGGTGCTTGTCTCCGGCAAGAGAGGTCTTCTGCCCTCTTCCATACCTGTTCTAACGACATTTCATTGTTTGGTTGCACTCCACTGAAGGCGTGCTCGGCCGGAATCGTCAGTCCTTGCTAAACACACACATATTTTTTTTTTTTTCGTCTCACGTGTTAGCAGAAAAAAAGGCCGGTCCAGGCAGACAACATGTCCATGCGTACCTTTCGGGCACTTTCCAAAATGTCCATGTTAAAGGCGCGCCAGTCTCGCTTGTACGTGTCCAGCTGCCGCCTCGATCTCGTGGGAAGCTTGTTGTACCAGGAGTATTTCTGCCAGCGACCGGTGATTGCGTCCTTGAGTACCGGGCCCTGGAGTTTGCTGATGCGAATCATGTCGTCGGCGGCCTGGCAATGAAACCCCCCATCGCTCAGCTGTTCAAGCCCTCTCAAGCCCATCTGGGGAAGGAATTAAATAAGGAAAAAGAAATGGCAAGACAAACCTCGTCGTCGTAACAGTCACCGTAAAAGCTCCGAGGAATGACGCGCAATGTCAATTCCTTGCAAGACGTGGGCGCATGCAGGACGAATCTGCCAACGCCGGATCGCAGAGAGTCATTCTTCAGAGTCGTGAGCCATTTTGACACTTCGGCTCGGAAAAAGGGAACCATGGACAGGCTGGCTTTGTGCGTATACGCTGGGTCGAAATAGCTCCGTATCATCCGCCACTGCTCTCCGTTGACTGCGCCCACGCATTGACCCAGCACGCTTTTGCGAACGACGGTGGCTTGTCAGTCTACTGACAGACGTGTGTTTTGTTTTGTTTTGCTTTTCTTCTCTCCTCTTCTTTCCTGTCTCTGCAGTGCAGGTGAGCTGTGTACGAACCGGTAAAAGTAGTCCCCAAAACCCAGGTTCTTTGGTCGAAAATGGTCTGCACCAAGGTTGTCAGCTTTCCCCTTTGGCTCCCCTTAGTGACGGACTCGGGCAGAAGCAGTTATACCTTTCGAGTCTTTGCGTAGAAACTCGCGTACATGCTCTGCCGTGTGAATCACCACTTCTTCGTAGTTACCGTCTCGAATCAGGTACGGCTCGTCTTGTGCCAGCTGTTCTCCCAGTATGGATACGTGAGGCCTGCGCAACGAGAGTCCTTTAGCCGACGCAGGCCATGGCAAGGGAAGGGGCGTGGGGATACTCTGCACGCACATGAACAGAGCTGCGGCCTTGGGGCTGACGTTCATCACCTTCATCGGCATGCCATCCATGTCCGCGCACTTGATTCTCTGTTGCACAATGTCAGCAAGCATCGCAGGCTGACATGAGGCCTGCCAGATCATCAATTCCTCGCCTCGATCTGGCCCTTCACTCGTCTCTCTGAATTTACTGACACGTCCTTTACCCCAGAAGATGATGGACAGCAGGATAAGGCCAATGCCCAGCGTGCCCACTGATGAGCGCCATGTCAAGCCCCAGCTGGTGAGGGTGTCCCGCACGGGGTGCAACAAGGCGTCGAAAGCCTCGTCTGAAGAATTCATTCTGGTTCGCGCCGCAGTACCTGGAGGATCTCGTGAGTTCTCTGCAGCCCACACAAGTAAATGTTCATCATGAAGGGTGTCGTCGGTCGAGTTTCTTACTTTGGGTCCTCCGGTGAAAGGATCAGATCGTGGTTGCACAGAGTCCACTGATGACTGGTGATTGGTGGATCAGAAAACCAAAAGCGAAACCATGGAGAGGAGAAAAGAAAAAGGCAACGCAAGTTACATTTTTCTGAGCTTTATTCAAATGGAGAAGACGCAGAGGCCGAGCAAATCATGCCCTCGCTCCCGCACAAAGGACAGGGGTTGGGAGGGGGGAGGCGAGGGGAGGAGACGAGGAGAGGAGGAGAGGGGGGAGGACGCATGTCAGCAGCAGTGAAGCTCCAGTTGACATCTCCCCGACTTGCTGCCTTAACTCCCCGACTCGAGCGTATGAGCTAAACATGACAAAGACTCGCCGGAATCTGCATCAGTGCAGGGCGGGAATATACTGCTCTGTGCCCTGGTTTTCCCGTTTTCCATTTTCTCATTCTCCACACGCCGGAAAGCAAAGTCCTGAATAAATGTGACGGTGGTGTGTGAGGGCTCTGCTCTTCTTGGTGACATTCACAGTCACAACTTCAGCTTTGCACCGGCATAAGCTCAACAAGACCATCAGGACCAGCACCGACTCCAAGACCAAGACCAAGACCCTCCACGATCCACGATCCACGAACCAGAAGCCAGTTAAGATGGGCCTGGCTAAATGGGGGGACATTGACTTCCCCAACATAACCACCCAGGCGGTGCCCAAATTCTCCCACCTGCTGTTCCTCGTCTTCTTCCTCGTCATCACCAAGTCGGCAACCTCGAGGGTGTCCAGGTCATGGACCGAATGGCGAAAGGGATACAAGGCCGTCCCTCGCTACGGCCAATGGATTCCCGTCTTGGGTTTCGACATTGCCCTGTCCATGGCCAAGTCGCTGCGCGATCACACATTCCTGCTCTGGCTTCGCAGGCTGCACGAGACTGGTCCGGGCAAGTCAAAGACCTTCACCATTGACTTTCTCGGCAGACACGTCATCCACACCATCGAGCCCGAGAACATGAAGGCCCTGTCCGCCACCGTCTGGAAGGACTTTGGCGTCGAGCCGCTGAGACGGAACTCGGGAGCCAGCATGCCCTTTGCCGACAAGGGAGTCAACACCACCGACGGCCATGACTGGTCCTTTAGCAGGTTTCTCATCAAACCCTACTTCCAGCGCGAGGCCTTTTCCAACACGGACCGGCTCAAGGAGCACACGGACAACCTCCTCGGCCTGATTCCCCTCGACGGTTCCACCTTTGACATGCAGACATTGCTGCAGCGCTGGGTACGTTTTCTCTCTGTCTGTCTGTCTGTCTGTCTGTCTGTCTGTCTGTCTGTCTGTCTGTCTGTCTGTGTCTCTCTCCCTCTCTCTCTGTGTGTGTATGTGGCGACGCTGACACTCAAAACCTGTCATTACAGTTCTTGGACACCTCCAGCCACTTCCTCTTCGGCGAGTCCATCAGCTGCCTCCTTTACCCTGAGCGGGCCGAGATTGCCTGGGCCATGACTGACGTCTTGCGCGGACTCCGCCTGCGCCTTCAAATGAGCCGATGGATCTGGTTGTTCCGATGGAGGCCCTGGAAGGAGGCAGTCAGCACCGTTCACGACTTCATCGACCGCCAAGTGGACCGGGCCTACGCCGAGAGGGCGGCCGAACGCGAGGGCGACGCCTCGGGAAAGCCGACCAAAGGCGACGAGAGGACAGACCTGCTCTGGTCCATGGTCGGCAACGTCCCGGAGGACAGAGCGCGGCTGCGGTCCGAGATCTTGCTCCTGTTCGTGCCCAACAACGACACCACCTCCATCTTCATCAGCAACGTCTTCTGGAACCTGGCCCGCTTCCCCGACGTCTACCGCAAAGTCAGAGAAGAGGTCGGACAAGACGGCCCCCTGACGTACGAGACGCTCAGAAACATGAAGTACCTCGACGCGGTGCTGAATGAAAGTAAGAGTCTCTCTCCTCTGCTTACACTCTCCCCTCCACCCGTCGCCGTTACTTTTTTTTTGTCAAAGAGTAAAAATAAAATCCCCAGACCTGGCTGCTGACACAAAAAAAAAATGTCCAAGCACACCGACTGTACCCCAACGGCATCATGCAAGTACGCTACTGCATCAAAGACACCACGCTCCCCCTCGGCGGCGGCAAGGACGGCAAGTCGCCCGTCCTCGTCCGCAAAGGCGACGTGGTCCAAGTCAACAAGAACGTCATGCAGCGGGACAAGGACATCTGGGGCCCCGACGCCGACGAGTTCAAGCCAGAGCGATGGGACGGGCTCCGTCCCTACTGGAACTTTGTGCCTTTTGGCGGCGGGCCTCGCCGCTGCCCGGCCCAGCTCCTCGTCACCACCGAGGCCAGCTACATGGTCGCCAGGTTCTGTCGGCGCTTCAAGGCCATCGAGGCCCGCGACGCCGGCGGCTACATTCCCACCATGCGCGTTGGTCCCGTCAATACGAGAGGCGTCAAGATTGCAGTTACGCCGGTTTAAAAGAGCGCCAACTTTCTCCGGCTGACTCGACATTGATTGGGTTTGCCGTATGCAGATAGTTTTGTAGATGGGCAGCCTTTTTTTTCTCTTCTTTTCAAAAAAAAAAAAAAAAAAAAAAAAAAAAAAAAAAAAAAAAAAAACAACTCGGGAGTAAATGATAAAACAGGCACATGATATACTCGTAACTCTTTTGCATGTCTAGTCCTCTAGATTCTTCAAAAATAGCTAGCTCCAGTCAGGCCGGACCCAAAGAAATGGAAAAAAAAAAAAAGGTCCCGCTTCTCTCAACTTCGTTCAACACAAAGTTGCGCTGGTACACATGATTCGCACCAAAAAAAGGAAAAAAAAACACGCTGTCTTTCGCTGCATCATCGTAAGACTGGCCACGCTCAGCACCAATGTGCCTCATGGGCGGCTTATCTGGACAAGCCGAACGCTCGAGTAGAATTAGAAGTTTCATCCCGAGACTTGCTTCAGGAGTCATCATTTGATTAGACACTCATTATGTAGAAAGGTATCTTTACGCTTATACATACCTGCCTGCCTGTCTACCTGGGTAGGTAGATAGTCATCTACTGGGAAGATAGGTAGGTACGCGCACATGCCATGCGCACATGTGTGTTTATTCGTGGGTATAAGATGATATAGTAGGTACATCTGCGCACATCATTCATGAGAGCTGGCTCACAATAAGGCGGTCGGTCGACCAAGTGCTAGCCAATTCCATCTCCATCAACACAAGCTAGGTATTTCTCGCCGTCTAGGCCGTCGTGAGTCGTGAGTCATAAAGAGTAAAAAGTGAAAACAAAGTACAACTTCATACAAAGGTCGTCGAGTCGAGTCCAGAAAACAGGTCCTCCCACGGAAAGTTATCAACTACCGTGATCCCCCCAAAGCTTTGGGCCAGCTGATTATTGTAATAGGGTCGCTGGCCATCCCCAGCAGCCTGCCGATCTATGAAAGGCTCCTCATACAGGCTGCGATCTAGACCGGGTCTCGGAGCGGGTTGGGTAGGGTTTGCCAGAAACGAAGAAGCCTCGATAGCTCTCTGGGACACGGCAGATGCGGGCGCCATTCCCATGCCAGGAGCAGCGGGTGCGACCGGAGGTGTCGTCAGTCCCTGTTCTGCCAGTCTGGCGGGTTGCTGTGGCTGCTGGGCCCGATACTTGGCCAGGATCTGCATCAGCGATTTGTACAGGTTTGCAGCTGCCAGCGATTGGCTTCTCGCGACGTCAATGATGCGTAGCGCTTCGGCGGCGTCTTCGCCGCAGCGTATGCCGTCTTGCTGCATCCCGGGCCCGTTGACGCAGTGATCTACCAGCAGCACGATACCGGCCATGAAGACGCCGTACAGTATGCCCGACAGTCGCAGCCGGACAAGCTTGAAGGGATGCTGGGTTCTCTCGAGCTGAGCGTCGGCACGAATGATGAGGCTCGCCGACTCGAGACATGTCTCGCGTGATGATTCGTAGGCGGGACTGCTCCTGGACATGGAGGTGAGATAGCCCAGATGCAGTTTGCATTTCTGGGTGTGGATGATGGAGTTGAGCAGGTAGGCTTGGATGAAGACGCCGCTTGTCGGAATGAAGCTGGGGGCGCGCTCGTAGCTGTCAAGGCGGAAGAAGGAGGGAATCTCGCGAATCATGTCGTCGAGCTTGTTGGTCATGCTGATGGCGTAGACGTGAACGCTGAAGCCGTCGGGGCCCGTGACGGCGGGGGGTGAGTCAAAGTACTGGTCAACGATGCTTCGCGAGATCTCGGCCAGACGGATCCGCTGCAGAAAGTAGGACATTTCTGTCAGCTGCGTCACAGGCTGGTCGAGATTAGGCCCGCCATCGACCAGGTCAGCGTCGTTGATGTTGCGTGGCTTCTTGACAACGATGTGTCGTGGGTTCGTTTCGTACGCGCCCTGGCCAGGCCCGCCATATCGCGCAGCCAAGAGCCTGACCCATTCAACTCTGTCAGGAGGCCATAGTTCCGTCATCAAAATCAAAAGGGGGGGGGGGGGGGGGGGGGGGTTCTCGACAGGTGAGCCTTACCAATCCGTGGCGGCCAAGTACCACCACACCCGGCGGCCCATCTCAACCCGTACGGTGTTTGGGACGGGGCCTTTCGACTCGTCGTCGGTACGATGGAGGCCCAGCTCACGTCCCAGCAAGAGCCCCGTGGAGAGCAAGGAACGAAATCGTAGTGAAACGCCCTCCAAGTTGAGAAGCAAAAAGGAGAGGATGGTGATGCCTTGGATGGTTTCCAGTGCAAGGGGAGGACCGGTCTGTCCGCTATTAAGCACATCGCACGCGGCCTTGATCCATAGACACGTCTGGGCATTGGCCTCGGCATAAGTTGGGAAGAGGGAAGCCTCGCTGCCCACGTCGTCGTGTGGCCCCCATACATACGTGGCGAAAGCAACGATACTCAGGAGCAGGACGACATGGCCGAGTTTGACGGGTTGTTGACTGTCAATCTGCTGATAGACATGGTCGATGACACTCCACAAGGAAGGGTGATGGACAACGTGATGAATGTAGATGACGCTTGTCACGAACTTGTCGAGTAGCACTCTGGCCTCGTCATGGCGCGGCAACAGCACACAACGTGCCAGCCTGTCAGATTGAGGCACATAGTTGAGTGCCCGGGGAATAGCTCGAATGTGATCGACCCTGAATGCCAGGTCGTCGACGCAGATTGACTCCTACATGTCATCACGGAGCGTGAGCGGGACAAATGGCTTGCAGCGGAAAGAAGGGAACGGATTTCGGTCGAACGAACATAGGAGCCCTGGCCCATGGAAACCCGCTCGAGATGGGCAACCACCTCGCCGATGTGGCCGAGATGGGGCGGGGGAGGAGCACCAGCATGAGGATTTTCTAGCGGCGCGGCAAAATTGAAGTGCGAAGCTGTCGAGGGCGAACGCGAATGGGCGGCATTGCCGAGCAATTGGTGTGCAGGGGGGGTGGCGACGATGCTGTTGCTCCTGTTCGCAACCCGCTTCTCGAGATCTTCCGCCAGCCTCCTCAGGTTTTGAATCTCGGCCAGCAAAGCGCCCTGGTCCGTGACATTTGTGGTGGCGAGGGATGGCAAGGTGCCAAGAGCGGTAGAAGCAGAAGCGGACGCTGGGACAGGACCAACAGCAGGCTGCTGCTGCTGCTGCTGCTGCTGCTGCTGCTGCTGCTGGTTGCTGGCGACATCCCCAAACAAGCACTTCTTGTTCCGCGAGACGCAATTCGTGCAAGGCAACGGCCTGTCGCAGCGGAGCTTTCGAGACCTACAGAAGTCGCATGAGTAGTGACCCTTGCGGTGGGAGCGAGTTCCGTCGCGGGACGAAGCTGGCATTGTGTTGCTGTGTGGGCTGCGTGGGAGCGCTGCTGCACGGAACTCCCAGCCGTCAAGTCCAACCTGACGAGGGGTGAAATGGAAATCGCGCGGAGGCTCCGAGGCGTTGCAACAATGCATGTGGCATTTTCATTTTCTTATGCGATTGACGCTGGCTGGGACTTGTTCCATGCCCCTGAACCTCCGCGGGCTTGTTGGCCGTTCCATGGAGAACGGCACGTTGAGAGAGAGAGTTGGACCAGACTTTGTGTGGGCCGAGCCGAGCCGAGCAGGGGGGGGGGGACCTGTTTGTTTGTGCTTGCAGGCAGGGACGACGGAATGATGACGGGAGGGGGGTTCTTTAGGTTTAATCCGGTGAAGATTGTGTGGCTACGTACATCGAATGCATGTTATGCAGACAGATGCTTACTGCGGCGATATCGGCAGAAAAAGACCAATGCTGTTGACTCAGCCCACGGTCCGCAAGTACCTAGCACCTACTAGATACAGTACAACGGTACATGGTAAGCTACACATGCAGTATGCATTGGCGGGTCCAGCCTGTATCTACTGACCCCAATTCGCGAGGAACGAAGCATTGGCCGAGTATTCAGCAAAAAAGAAAGAGAGTGAGAGGAAAAGAGAGAAGAGGGGCTCAGCGAAAAATGGCCTTGACCATCTTGTCTCCCTTGACAGAAGGTAGGAACATGTCTCCGGCAATCTGGACGTCTCGGAGGCTGGCCTCCTCCCCCTTCAGCAGTCCGAGCCGCGGCCCCCCTTGGCCGTCGTCAGAAGCAGCGGCGAAGCGGCGAAAGATGGCCCCCAGGGCCATGTACAGCTCTGCATATGCGAGGTTGATGCCCAGACACTGGCGGGCGCCCTTGGAGAAGGAGACGAGATAACGGTCCAGCCGCGGGTTCTCCAGCCAGCGCTCGGGGCTGAAGCGGTCGGGGTCCGGAAAGGCTCGTGGATGGCGATGCATCAGCGCCGCGCTCATCGACACCTTGGCGCCGGCGGGAATGACGAGGCCCGCGGTCTCCGGGACCTGGAGCACCTGGGTGGGAGCCACGCGAGGGAGCCGTGCCGACAGGCCGTACGACAGCCTGAGCGACTCTTTGACGCAGGCTGACAGGTATGGCAGCTGCTCGAGGTCGCTGAGCGCCAGGACACGCTTGTCCTTCTTGACCGCGGCGGCGGCGAGCTCGCTCTCCAGCCGTCGACGCACGTCGCTGCTGACCAGGATGTTGACGAGCGCGACCACCAGGGTCCAGGCCGTCGTGTCCGTGCCCGCACCCACCACCACCATGCCTTCCTGCCAGATGCGTTCGAGCCTCTTCTCGGACGCGGGCATGTCGGCGTCGAGCACGTCGTGGAAGATGGTGCGGTGGTTTCCCGGGGATTTCTCGTGGCGCCGTCGATCCTTGCCATCCAGCATGTCTTGGATCTGATGCTTGATTCTCTGCCAGACGAAAAAAAAAAATCATGCTCAGTCGGCTTTTGGCCAAGAAGCCTAACTCACATACATTTGGAGAGAGAGAGAGAGAGAGAGGAGATACGTACGTCTTGAAAACTGAGAATCTTTCCAAGTCTACAGCGTGCTTGTCAGTAAAAAAACCTCCCGACACCGTCTTTCCCCCAAAACTGAAAAAAAAAGGAGAAAGCACGTCATCACCAACCCCGGATTGATCATCTTGGACAGCCACAGCGGAAGCGACTGCAGCGCAACAAGAAGCCAGTTCAAGTGCAGCAACCAATGGCTCATCTCGCTGGCTGACAGGAGCGCATTCAAAAAGCCAGGGTCAAAGTCTGGCTGCGCGAGCCGCTGGTCGCTCCTAGCAAAGGCATACTGCATGACCACATCTGGACTCCTGGTCAGTGAGAAATTACTTCCCTCTCTCTTTGCCGGCCAGCAGGCGTGTTTTCTTTTTTTTTTTTTTTTTTTTTTTTTTTT
>JMQE01001563.1:0-16834 GCA_000731825.1 Hypocrella siamensis | reverse complement strand
TTTATTTTTATTTATAAATTAATAAAAAAAAAAATTAATTAAAAATTAATTAATTTAATTAAAAACTTATTTATATATTTAAAAAGTTATAAAAAATTATTAATTTTTTTTAAGTTTATAATTATTATAATAATTATTATAATATAAATTTAGGTTAAAATTAAGGTTTTAATAAATCCTTATATTAATATACTTTAATAAGCTATAAAGCTTACTTTTTATATTATTAAGTATTATACTTAAGCCTTTAATACTATAACTTCTCTTATTATTATAATCACACTACTTAGTGTGTTTTGGCACGCCCTATGCGCCCTGTTTATTATCCTAGCGTAGGCTTCGACCGAGCGTTGCTTGTAGCGGGGTTCTCGCACCCTAGCTTATGACCCACCAGCCTGCTGCGACAGTGAGCGCTTCTGCCAGGGTTCCTTGCCCTGATTTGGTGAAGTGTGGGGGACAATGCAGGGTCAAGAGGCCGGTCAAGATGCCGCGCCCCATGACGAAAAAGGCTACTGGCTGCCTTGGTACCTACACCCACTATAGTGCCCCCAGGTAATTTCGAGGGTTTTCGTATGCTCACCACGAAAAGAAACTCGTCTTCTCTTGGTGGCGAAAGCAGCAGTTTTGCATCAACGTCACGCCCTGTCTCGTCCAAATACATGTACAAGAACAATGTCCTTGCTAGGCGGTAGGGTAAAAGGACATTGTCCATGGCATTAGCAGTATCTGCCGAAGCTTTGATATCTGTTTGCCCAGCAATCCTGAGACTTGTTCGTGGTGCATTACATCTAATCTAAGGTGAATTTCGATCGAAAATGCACTGGATACTCTGTACTCGTACTCCAACGGCTACGTTAAATCCAGTTCAAGTTATGATGTTCAGAGCTTGTTCCTTATCTGCCATATATCCTTTTTGAGTCAGAATCAGTCTGATTCCCGTGTATGTGAGCTTCTCAAGCTTGATGACAGAAATTGTCCCCGGGATTGTTTTCGGCTGCCGCCCGCATTCTGGTGCTCTGGTGGCCTTGCCCGTTTCTTGTCCATCCTACTCTGCAAGGTACGCACACACCACTGGCGCTGGCAGCCAAAGCTTGGACACTAGAGCCCTGTTAGCCCTGATATCAGGTTGCAAGTTGCAGCTGATAACGTACGTGTATGTGGGCGATGCGCGAGGTGTGAGTTGGTTTTTTGATCTTCTTTTTTGATCTTCTGTCATCTTCTTTCTCGTTCTTTGTCTTTGGAATCCTAAGCCCTGTCAGCCCTGATGTCAGGCTGCAAGTTGCAGCGAATAACGTACGCTCAAGTATGTGGGCGATGCGCGAGTTGGTTTTTTGATCTTCTTTTGTTTTGTCATCTTCTTTCTCGTTCTTCTTTGGAATCCTAAAGCCCTGTCAGCCCTGGTGTCAGGCTGCAAGTTGCAGCAAATAACGTACGCTCAAACATGTGTGCGATGATGATGTTCAGAGGAACAAGAAAGATTTGCTCGTGGGTAAGATGAATCGCTGCTTTTTATAGGGCATCGGGCGATGTATTCGGGGGCCCGTTTGCCCGAGGTTTATTGCTCCCATGAACAATGCTTCATCATGCCAGTCATGTCCGCGCGTTTGGAGTCAGTCCTCTTTGGAGAGGTCCATCCACAGGCGACAAGCTCTGTGGCGGGCTTGTTGACGGGCTTGTTGACGGACTCTGTGATGGGCTCCCTGACGGGCTTTGCAGCCTAGGAAGGAGCCCTAGGAAGCAGGGAAGGATCCTGTGGAAAACTCTCGACTAATTGCCGAAGAGATGGCCTAGATCTAGCCAATCACCTGATGGAATGCAAAAAGTTGTGAAGCGGGAAGGTGCCTTTGGCGCGCTTCTTACCTTTGTCTGAGCTCGCTCCTGCTCCCTCCGGCAAAGCCCCGCTCCGCCCGACCACGATCCGAAACTCCGTTTTACCACCATGATTCAGCGGACATGTTCAACGTAGGAAGAAGAAGGATATGCAGCAGCAGCACCAACATGGATTCACCGTCGATGCCATCTTCAAGAGCATAATACTATGCCTGTCATTCACTACCAAGCCCAACTCATGTCGAAAAAAAAACACTTGGCCATCTCGTCCTACAATAACCCATCAGTCCCGCCATCCACAGTCTGCCGACGACAATGATCTTTTCGCCGCTTCGATATCATTGAAAAACTCCCAAGTTGCCAGTGCATCCCTAGCCATGACTTCAGCCTCGTCGTACATCTCCTCTGATCCCCTTTTGCGTTTGTTTGGCTCCGTTTCCAACAGTGGACGAGGCTGGGGAGGCTTGAGAAGCTTCGACCATTCAAAGTCAATCATCATGACCCTGTTCACCTCGTGGTTGAACAACATATTTCCCCTGTGCACGTCTGCGTGAACCACACCCTCCCGGTGCATAGCTTTCAAGGCCAAAATGGCCGTGCTCTCGAGACGCCTCACCATGCCTCGGCCATCGGCCAGATGTCGATCAATCTTGCTGCCGCCCCACGACAGAAAAGTCATGTGCACCACATAGACTCGATGCCAGTAGTAGAGAATCTTGTTCATCGTTCGGAGGTCGATGAAGCCCAGGTACACAGGCACTCTGACGCCTTGGATCGGCTTGAGACGGTCGTACACGGCAGCTTCGTGCTCGAGAATTTTGACATGGGCCCGCACTGTACCTTTGCCAACAAACGTGTAGCCGTAGGCGAGTAGTGTGACCTTGAAGAGCACACCACAAGAACCCTCCACCCATAGCTTTTCGACTCCATCATCCAACGACTGTTCCAGCTGCTTCCAGAGAAGCTCAAGCCATTTGGCGTGGTCAACGGGGTGATACGCCGGCCGTCTTGACCCGTTGCCGCGGTGAAGAGCAACATTTGGGCACTTTGGATCCAGAAAATCTCCATTCAATAGCCCAACAAGGCATTTCTGCGTGCAATATTGGCGGCCTCGTTGGCCATGGTCTGTGTCTGTGTCTGCAGATGGTTGGGCGCGGAACAGGTACGGCGACGGCCCAATTCCGGCGTAAGTCGTGGGCGGCGAATAGGCACGAGAGTCGGGAGATGACGCCGAGCGCTCGCTTTCCGGAATCTGGCGGCGGAACGAGTACGGCGACGGCTCACTTCCGGCGTAAGTCGTGGGCGGCGAATAGGCAGCAGAGTCGGGAGACGACGCCGAGCGCTCGCTTTCCGGAATCTGGCGGCAGAACAGGTACGGCGACCGCTCCGTTCCGGCGTAAGTCGTGGGCGGCGGATAGGCAGGAGAGTCGGGACATGACGCCGAGCGCTCGCTTTCCGGAATACATCGCAACGTTGTCTCAAAGTCCACAGCCCACGTTTTCAACGTTCGCATGGCTCTTTGACGTTCTTCCAGCCCGTGCACATGCCGCTCTCCGGGTGAACCGAGTGCCAGTAGAGTAAAGGCAAGATATTGTCCGACAGCCGTGCAGATATGAGAGTTGTCCGGATGAGCTGAAGCCTCGTGGCCAGGCTCGGCTAGATGGTAATAGAGTGCTGTTGGCCGGCTCCAGTTAATCTTGAAAAAGACAAAAGCTTCGCCAATAGTCAGCATTCCGTACTCAAGGCCACTTTCAATCATGTAATGATAGATTTGCGTCATGGCAGACCCCGTTAGTCTCTCGGCATAGTACCGTTGCCTTTCCTCTGCATTGGCGAGACTCGGAACAGTCCCACGGTTCGCAACTTCCCTGTAGAACTCCATAGGACGAAGACCAAGGCGCAGATGCTCGATAGTCAGCTTGCGACGCGACTTGTATTCGGAATAATGGACCATTACACGTCCGCGGGAAGACGACGACTCGTCAGGCCGAGTGACCAAAACCTCTCGATAGTCTGGCGTTCGTGGCGTCCATGTCGTTTCATTCGCAAGCACGCCTGGGGCCATGTTGCTCATGACATGGCGTGATTTCTCAATGCGGATGCCCTTTCCAATCGGGAAGGCTGCCCTGAATTCTTCCATCTGCTGGAACCTGCTCATGATGAGCCAGACTGGATCCTCCACGCCAAGCTGCATGAAATACTCCATCACCATCTGGTCTTTGCTCTGCTGCAGAGCGACGTGATTCCCTAAGCTAGCTATGAGTGATTTGTTCCCAAAACCCCGTCTCTCTTGAGGAAATAGTTGATGGATTACTCCGAAAATGCGCCTTTGTTCATGAATAAAGTGTCGCCACGGTTCCAGGGTTATAGGGCACCATTTGTCACCGAGATTGGTATTGATATCAGCATCACGAATCTCGGGCAATTCTGGCAATGACGTGTCGGGAATGCGACAAAATCTGGAGAAGACGGAGTCGTGGAAGGCGGCGAGGTATTCCTTGAGCGTCGTGGACCGCAACTCTGCCTCTGGCGTATTAGCACACGTTGGACGCGTGTCAGACTCACCAAGGGCGTCAGACTCACCTTCAACGACCCAGCGTTCTTCTTCTCTTGCAGCGGCTTCAGCAAGGGCATCAGCAAGGGCATCATCAGTGACATCTTGAAGAAACCGTTGAAGCCATTGAATGTCCTGCATGGTTCTATGTTCGGCCATGGTTGCCTTGGGGTTCAGGGTCGTTGCCGGAAGAGTGTCAAATTCGCACCTGGCTGGCTGCTCAGACCTAGCTAGAGTTGAGTCGATTGATGTCTGTCCCTTTCTTGATTCCTTGGGGCAGAGGCTCGTATAAATAGACAAACTGATGAAACCAAAGGTTGTGCACCGGGCCTTGGACCGCTAGGCCAAAAGGGTACGTACACACACTAGGACCAAGGTTTGGCCTAAGCGCAATCCATGACGAATCGCTCAGATCAAGGTTGGGCCCATCAGGTACCTAGGCAGGAAGGAACTCGGGTACATGGCCAGATGTCCTTGTCCAGGCACCTTGGGAAATCATGAAGCCGCCTGCCTGCCTCCCTCCCTCTAGCAGGAAGTCACCAAGACCTTTACATCAGACAAGGCGGCTGCAGATACTCGGCTCATCTTCTGACATCAACAGCCACCTCGTTTCGGTCTAGCAGGGAAGTCATGAAGCCGCCTGTCTGCCTGCCTGCCTGCCTCCTCCCTCCCTCACTCACTCGGTAGCCGCGGGGAAGCCGCTGGGCGCCTGTAGATACTCGGCTCATCTTCTGATCTACAGCCACCTCGCTTCGGTCTAGCAGGGAAGTCATGAAGCCGCCTGTCTGCCTGCCTACCTCCCTCTAGCAGGAAGTCACCAAGACCTTCACATCAGACAAGTCATGAAGCCGCCTGCCTGCCTGCCTGCCTGCCTCCTCCCTCCCTCACTCACTCGGTAGCCGCGGGGCAGCCGCTGGGCGCCTGTAGATACTCGGCTCATCTTCTGACATCTACAGCCACCTCGCTTCGGTCTAGCAGGGAAGTCACCAGCTCATCTTCTGACATCTGCAGCCCCCTCGCTTCGGTCTTGCAGGGAAGTCACCAGCTCATCTTCCAACATCTACAGCCACCTCGCTTCGGTCTTGCAGGAAGTCACCAAGATGATACTCGGCTCATCGTCCAACATCTACAGCCGGTCTAGCAGGGAAGTCACCAGCTCATCTTCTGACATCTACAGCCCCCTCGTTTCGGTCTAGCAGGGAAGTCACCAGCTCATCTTCTGATACCTACAGCCACCTCGCTTCGGTCTGGAAGTCACCAGCTCATCTTCCAACATCTACAGCCACCTCGCTTCGGTCTAGTAGGGAAGTCACCACATCAGACAAGGTGGCTGCAGATACTCGGCTCATCTTCTGTTACCTACAGCCACCTCGAGTATCTGTAGGTTGCCAACCATAGATGGTCACAAATCCCCTTTTCTCACCTTACGTACTTCTCGTCTTCGTCCGCATGCACCACGACTCGAGGTCTTGGTCTGTGGCATAGAGGGTGAGTTCACGGCTCAAGAACTTCCTCGGAGTCGAGCTCTGTGGCTCTAACCCGATTTGCTTGGCAGGAATCGGAAACAAAGAGAGCAGACGGCCCGATATTCCGTTTTGGTACACGCCAAGCAACACGCCACAAGCAACACCCCGGGTCATGATTGAGGTGGCCTTTTGGCGGACAACAGAAAAGGCCCTTCAAAGCATCTGGCTTCAAAGCATCTGGCATACGACTACATCTCGAGGTCCGATGGCAAGATCAATCGGGTGTACGGGATAAAGCTCAACTCACTTTCTTCCTTCAGGCAAATCGACCACAGCGTACGACGAGGAGCTGCGTGTCAAAAAGACCTTTTGCCACCAACTCGGGGCCGTGGACGGATCACTTGTCAACACAGACGAATGACTAACAATATCCCTGCGGGACTTTTGATGTGCAGGCGGCCAAGATGCACCTATCCGCCTTAGCTTTCGGAGCTTGTCGGAGCTGTACATCGAGGCTGATGCACTAGGCAAGGAGGCTGCCATTGTTTACCTCGAGTGAAGGGGGGGATTGTAAGCCACCAAAGCTTCGAGTGAGTCTAGAAGCAACTAGTTTGAACCCACAAAACTACTACAAAACTACGACTAGGCACATGTACGCTAACAAAGACGAGGCGGCTGCTAAAGGAAACGCCCCTCGCGAAAGAGACGAGTGAAAGCAAAAGACACTTGTTCGTCTGGGCCCTATGACTCATCCTCCTCCCCTGAGACGCTGCATGACAAGCTAAAGGAAGACGACTTCCGCCACTTCTATCCCCGCTTCCAGCCCAACTTTGAGAAGAAGGTCAAGCTGGCCGAGGCGGCGGAGCAGGTGGCCAAGAGAAGGGAGCGCCCCCGACATCAAAAGCGGTCCTGGTGGTCCGCTAGAAAAGTAGAGGCGAGGGTGTTGGGTCGTCAGATTCCGGACATTTGAGGGGCGCCAGGGACCCAAGTGCGTGACCCTTTTGTTGGGGGCATTCGGAGAGATTGGCCGCTGCTGAAGTGCACGGGCGAAATGAATCCATCTCCTATACGTGGATTCCTACAAAGGCCCGGCCAATGGATGGTCAGGTTCGCTTCCAGCGTCAGTCTTTGTGCCTGCTTCGACCCTGGGTCGTTTACGGGCATGTCGAGGTTCACCCACCTGCTCTGACATGAGCGAACCTCTCAGCTCGCACAGCATTTGGGCCCATGTCCAACACACCGTCTCATTACGTTTTCCTACTTTCCTCGGACTGACGGTTGGTGCATCTCGCAGGACATGCCTTGTTTGGCATTGCAGCTCCTAGCGCCCGGGCGGATTTCAGTGCCACTTTCAGAAGACCGGAGGTAGTTGTCAAGTTGAACGAGACAAGAGAAGATGAAAAGGTACGTCCCAGTAGATGCAATGCGCAAAAATCCCTCACCCTTTTTTGGACAACAAAGGTCAGCAGGTGCAGCTCGCCGTCAAGTGTATCGCTGAAATCCAGCTTGTTGGTTCTCTTATCTCTTTGTTTCGATTATCCAAGTAATGTTGCGCAGCTTTGCTTTTTCGCATCTGAAATCCCTTGCCCCTTTTCGACAAAGGTCAGGTCAGCTCGCCGTCACGTGTATGTTGTTGGTTCTCTTAGCGTTGAATGGTCTTGGAGAGCTTGTCTTGCGTAGCTTTGCTTTTTCGCATCTGTTCCGACTCTTTCTTTCCTTGTCTTTACGATGCAGCAGCAAGCTTCAAGACGCGAATGATTCTCGGTGCAAGTTATCGCTCAAAATGGCCAAGACCAGGAGTATTCATGAAAACAAGGACAAAATGGTCATCAGCTTCGACCGAATTCAACCACGGCCCTATACTGGCCTCGAGTTCATCAATGCTTACACAGGATATCGCTCAATCACGGCAAGTATATAACGCTCTGTCAAGCTGTCTCGGGACCGATTCACTGACCAAGTCCTGTATTGCTCTCTCGCAGAAGTTCCTCTCCATCTTGTGACGCAAAAACTTGCGCCTCCAAGACCCAACAGCTTCAGAATACGAAAGACGTCGCGACGGATGCCCAACACGATGATGCCAAAGCCATCTTGAGGAGTGTACTTCGAACAGAGCTTAACGTGGAAGATTATCTCGAGATATATAACGAGAGGAGGAGGAACCTCCCACATATACCACCAGAAGGGCACGCAAGGGGCTGCGATACATTCAAGTCTTTTGGTGATTTATTTATCCAGGGTCGGGACGTCAAATGGGTTCGGAATTTCAACTTGAGCTCCAACACCCGAGAGGAGAGCGAGAGAATCTTTCTTCTTGAATCGGAGCTGGGCATTTTCTTATTTCTGTGTGTGAGA
The DNA here is from genome assembly GCA_000731825.1 of Hypocrella siamensis. Lineage (NCBI taxonomy): Eukaryota > Fungi > Ascomycota > Sordariomycetes > Hypocreales > Clavicipitaceae > Hypocrella > Hypocrella siamensis. The sequence continues at coordinate 8,629 of JMQE01001563.1, read as the reverse complement.
GCGATGAGTAGCGGGAAGACTGCTGGGTCGGTCACGTGGAAGGTTCTTTATCTTTAGAGGATAGATAGGCTTCGGATTTTAAACGCTGTACCCTTTCAACGCTCTGGCTTCGGCCGAACCTTTGTTCTAGCGCGCGATGTGTACGCAGCGCGGGTGGGAGACGGGGATGGGGATGGAGCCCAGGTCGCGCAGTCCGGCCCAGGTCTCGCAGTCCAGTCCACGCACTCCCTCGCGCACTCCCTCGTTTAGTCCTCGCGCAGTCCCTCGTTCGCCAGCAGCCACACCGCAGCCGCCCATCCGGCCGGGACCTGGCTCGAGGCACGACATGATAAGGGCGCCATCTCATCATCATGGCTTGGCCTACGTGCGGCGTAAACCCTGCCGGCGCCCGCCATACATCAGCCCACGCACTAGACGGATTCTTCTCCGCAGATGCAAGCAACATCAACACCCCAGCAACAGAGTCTAGGTGTGTGTGTGTGTGTGTGTGCCTGCAGGCATTTGCGTGTCCAGCCTTTTGCGTGTCCAGCCTTTTGCGCGTGTATCCCCCTCCTTCCCCCCGAGATTCAAGTCGGGGCGGACCCCACTACCGCCATCAGATCCGGCCTGTTCTCGGCCGTCAGCATACGCTCGCTCGCCTCATGTCCATGTGCTCCGATAGGCTGGGTTGCGCGGTACCCTTTTTGGCCGCCGGATTTAAAAAGTGGCTACTTTGCTGGCCGACAGGGCCGACAGCTGGCCGACAGCTGGCAAGCATAGCTGGCCGACAGCTGACAAGCACACACACACACACACACCCACACACACAACCAGGCGTTGCGTGAACCTGTCGGAAGGGCTCGGACATACGAACCTGTCGGAAGGGCTCGGACATACGAGTGATGAGGAACCAAGCAGCTCATGTAATTTTTTTAAAAAAAACTATGGTTTCGCCCCGTATCTACTCTGCAACGCCTGCTCGCGCTCTGCACGCTGCCGCTCCGCCTCTTCCTGTTCTTTCACTCGAGAAAAGGCGCCGGCGGTTGGATTGGCTTGCAAGTGAAGCGAAGTGTCGCCAACTTTTTCTTGCACTTCCCATGCATACTTCTGCGCCTTTTCAAACTCACTGGCTTCCCCAGACGATCGCATGAAGCCCTCTTCGGCGAACAGATCAGCCACCTTGCCACCAGTGGCACCGGCGTTGACAAGTGACCTCGTCTTGGGGTCATATTTGGCAGACTCCAGATCGAGATTCAAGAGATACTTGGCCGTATCTTCTCTCAATCGCAACTGTCGCGTCGCTGTGCTTTGATGTTTGCTCATGTCGTTCTCCTCGGCGTACTTGTCGCCATCTTCGGAATTGTCGTCGTCTCCGTTTTCGCCATTCATTGATCGCTTGCGTAGCTCTTCCATCTGGTGGAATTCGTCAACGACGTTGCGATATTCTTTCGGATCGTAGCCGTTCCAGCGGTCACGTTTGGCGTCCCATCCCAGCTTGACATCCTGCATCAATTCGTCTGCCTGTATGTCTTTGCCAGTCCACTTGGCCCCCTTTGCTCTTGGACGGCTCAGACAATCTTTTGCTTTGTGTGTCATGGCACCGCAGTTCTCGCACGCACCCTTGCGATATTTGGTCGCAGCCGGGCCGGCTCTTCTGCCCCGATCGTACCATTGTGCCGACGACTCTTTCTTCTCCTCCCGTCGCTGATGCTTGAGGTAGTCGTTGTCATTGTCATCTGGATCGGTATAGAATGGCCTTTTGCTGATGAATGATGGAATGTATATGTTCTCCTCTTTGTTAGCCGCGCCGGCTGCGCCTGTCGGTCGCCTGCGAGAAGGAGGAGGAGGAGGAGGAGGCGGCGGCATTGTGAGGGATGGATTGCGCGACGAAGAATTGTTGTCGCACACAACGATTGGTGGTGACCGCGGACGAAGAGAGAGAGAGAGAGAGAGACTAATGATTACGCCGCCACCGAGTGCCACGTGACCGCGCGGTAGGCGTTGGTGGGCGAGAGAGGTAGGCGATGGTGGACGAGAGAGATAGAGTGATTGCGACGCCGCCACCGAGTGCCACGTGACTGCGCGGTAGACGAGAGAGATAGAGAGTGATTGCGACGCCGCCACCGAATACCACGTGACCGCGCGGTAGGCGATGGTGGACGAGAGATAAGTGATTGCGACGCCGCCACCGAGTGCCACGTGACCGCGCGGTAGACGAGAGAGATAGACAGATTGCGACGCCGCCACCAAAGGCCACGTGACCCCCCGGTAGACGAGAGAGATAGACTGATTGCGACGCCGCCACCAAAGGCCACGTGACCGCGCGGTAGGCGTTGGCGCTTCAGTCTACTTACTGGCACGCGCAGGAACAGACTAGCCGCGGTTCACAAGTGACGCTCGCCGCGGCCCCCTCATCATCGCCCTGGAATTCGATGTGGCATCAAAACAAGATTCCATCAGTCGGTTAAATAGCTTGCGAGTGCTGAAAATGCCATGAAGTCATTCCGAGTGAGATTGAACTGCATCGACCACTACCAAGCCGTTCCTACGCGGTACGATCCTCAGCTTCGCAATGATGTTCTTGCCTCACAGATAGCCAAGGGGCCCAAAGTTCCCGTCATACGCATCTTCGGCTCGACTGAAACCGGACAGAAGGTGTGCGCACATGTTCATGGCGCTTTCCCCTATCTGTACGTCGAGTATGACGGTGGTGTAGCTCCGGAGGAAGGTACGATCTGATCTTTGTCCAGACTCTCGCTTGAGCGCGGCAGGCACGCACCCGAGCGCGGCAGGCACGGCGCGCGCTGATACAATCAAATCTCTCTCTTCAGTGGGAGCCTACATATACAGACTTCATCTTTCCATCGATCATGCCTTGGCCGTGAGCTACAGGCGCGATCAATTCGGCGACAATGCAAAATTTGTTGCGAGAATCACCCTCGTCAAGGGTATTCCTTTCTATGGCTTCCATGTGGGCTTCCGCTTCTTTTTGAAGATTTACATGTTCAACCCAATCGTCATGACAAGATTGGCCGATTTGCTTCAGCAAGGAGTCATCATGAAGCAAAAGTTTCAGCCATACGAGGCACACCTGCAATATCTCCTTCAGTTCATGGTAGACTACAACTTGTACGGCTGTGACTATTTAGAGTCGTCCAAAACAAAATTTCGCTCGCCTGTTCCCGAATTTGACGCCGAGTCTGACTCCTCTCACCTCTGGCACAGCCAGTCGGTGCTCCAAGACAGCATTACAGACGACCCTTACCTGCCTCGAGTCAGTCACTGCTCCATCGAAGTGGACATATGCGTGCAGCACATTACCAACCGCCGCTTGATCAGGGAAAGACCGCTTCACCATGATTTCATCGAACGGAACAATCCCATCCCCGGAGACCTGAAGCTGGTCTACAGCATGGCAGGCCTGTGGAGGGATGAGGCCAAACGTCGCCAGCGACAAATGCCGCCTGGTTGGCATGGTCAAACTCCATTTCCTCCCGAGGTCCTCGTTACAATGTCGGCTGATCCCAGACAGTCCCAACCGCAAGGCTGGATTCATGAACAAGAGTGTAGGGACCAGATGGAGCATCTGATTGAAGCGGAACTATCGAGTCTTGGCAATCAGAGCCTGCAATTCCAAGACTTTGTGGAACACGTGGATGCAGAGGCTGAAGTACCTACGTCTTTGCAGTCAGTCGAAGATTTGTATCCGAGAAACTTGAGACTGGCACTCGGACTGCCACCAGATTTGACGCAGTCTACTGGAGAGCCAGCCAGCAGCATCGAAGTCGACGAGAAGATGTTGCACGAAGCCACGCAAGACGAATTCTTCCCGGAAGACTCAGATGAAGAGGCTCTGAGAGAGCTACTTGGGGATGACAAAAACATCACTGAGGGCGAAACAGCCCACATCACTGACGGCGAAACAGCCCACATCACTGACGGCGAAACAGCCCACATCACTGACGGCGAAACAGCGCAAGAGGACAGATTCTTCCCGGGAGAGTCAGATGAAGAGGCTCTGAGAGAGCTACTTGGGGATGACAAAAACATCACTGACGGCGAAACAGCCCAAGAGGACGAATTCTTCCCGCGAGCGTCAGATGAAGAGGCTCTGAGAGAGCTACTTGAGAATGACAAAAACATCACTGACGGCGAAACAGCCCTTCCTGCCACTCCCACTACCGACAAGGCCGACGACGTTCAATCGCCCTTCACCCCCCCGCCTCCATGGCTTGACCTTTCCAGCCTTGGCCTCGGACTCAGTGTTTTCAAAACAGGCATCTTGCCTCAAATGCCTGTCCTGCCAGAGCTTCTCGACTTTGCTGAGGACAAGGGTCTGGTCGGAAGAGCTCCCAAGTCGGGCCCCAGCAGGGAATCGCAAGGAAATCCGAGTTTGAAACGCCGAGGGTCCATGTCCTCGCCTGAACAAAGTCCTCGTAAGCGGTTCAAGGCTGGTGACTCCCATTCACTCGCACGAAATGAGCTGGATACTACGCATGTCTCTGTGCGGCAACGTGATTTCGAGGCGACGCCGCAAGTCCCGACTTGGCCAGTGAAGTCTTCTAATTACGAAGTGAATGGAGGCTCGGTGAAGTCTTATTCTGAAGTGAATTTCGGTCATGCCACTGTCCAGAGTAATCCAAGCCCTGAAATGCGTTCAAGTCAGCCGAGCCAGCTTACATCCACCGGTCCATCATTAGATCCTTCATCATACGATGGAATGCCGCGACCTGCTTGCCATGGCTCTGATGAGACCATGCTGCAAAGGCCACCGTCGCTCACATCAAGTCTTTCGGAACATGATGGGACAATCAAGATTCAGCGAGCCATTCATCACATCAGCTCTAAGCCTTTCCTGATATTCTCGAGGCTGCCTCCGACCAGCAAGCAATCTCTAAATTTCGGGGACGGGGAGCAAAGCCTTCCTGATGTCATATATCAAGACGCTTACTACAGCAAAGAGAGTGATGTCTCAGAACGGAATCGAGAATATGCGGGCCGCGAGTACCACCTTGAAAGCAATACAGTGCCCTTTCTGTCCGACTTTGACGCAGATGGCTCGTCCGAGGCCAGCTTTGGCGGCGTCAAGCCCAGGGCGACGAATGGGAAGCAGGCGCTCGAACAAGCGCTAGCGCAACAACGGCGAGAATGCACATGGCGAAACTGGGAATTCGCACAGCTGCCCCCGTCCGCCGGCGAGGTCAAGGAATGGTGGGATTGTCACAGGCGGCGGCGGCAGTCTGCCGGCCGCAAGTCGTCTCAACCAGCCTCGCCGAAACGCAAAGCCTGGGCCTCTCAAATCGATGGTCCCACGCCGAGGAACAAGCATGGGTTCAAATATTCGCAAAAGGCCAAGACGACCAGTGTAGAACACGAGGTTCAGTACATGAGCACCATGAGCCTGGAGATCCACGTCAACACGCGCGGCAAATATGTTCCAAACCCCGAAGAGGACGAGGTCCAGTGCATATTCTGGGCTTGCAAGTCGGATGAAATGATGAGGTATAGCCAAGACGCGCTGGCTTCCATCCAATCGGGCATTGTCGTTCTCGCAAAAGATGGAAGAAGCCAGGGTCAGGGCCAGGGCCAGGGCCGGGTGCTGCAGAAACTAACGAGAGTTGACGAGATTGTGGAAGAGGAATCAGAACTGGACTTGTTTGTGCGCATGGTGGAAATCGTTCGAACGTATGACCCAGACGTTCTGACGGGATACGAGGTGCATGGAGGCTCGTGGGGCTTTCTCATAGAACGGGCACGGCTCAAGTACGATTACAATCTGTGCGACGACCTGTCTCGCATGAAGAGCGATTCTCACGGACGTTTTGGGAAGCAAAGCGATCGATGGGGCTTCAACACGACCTCGACGATCCGCGTCACCGGACGACACATGATCAACATCTGGAGAGCAATGCGTGGCGAGTTGAACCTTGGTCAGTACACGTTGGAAAACGTGGCGTGGCATCTCCTCCACCGTCGGGTCCCGCATTATTCCTGGAAGACTTTGACGTCTTGGTACAAGAGCGGCCGGCCGGGCGAGCTGAGCAAAGTGTTGACGTACTACCTGGCACGAACGGCTATGGACATTGAGATACTGGAGACCAACGAACTGATTCCTCGAATCAGCGAGCAGGCCCGGCTGCTGGGAGTCGACTTCTTCTCCGTCTTCTCGCGCGGATCGCAGTTCAAGGTCGAGTCCATCATGTTTCGCATCGGCAAGCCGGAAAACCTGATGTTTGTGTCGCCGAGCCGGAAGCAGGTCGGCGGGCAGAACGCGCTGGAGTGCCTGCCGCTGGTCATGGAGCCGCAGAGCGCCTTCTACACCAGTCCCGTGCTGGTGCTCGATTTCCAGAGCCTGTACCCGAGCATCATGATTGCCTACAACTACTGCTACTCGACCTTTTTGGGGCGCATCACCAACTGGCGCGGCGGCAACAACAAGATGGGATTCACCGAGTACAAGCGGCAGCAGGGACTCCTGGCCCTGCTCAGGGACCACATCAACATTGCGCCCAACGGCATCATGTACGTCAAGACGGAGATGCGCAAGTCCCTGCTCGCCAAGATGCTGACGGAGCTGTTGGAGACGAGGGTCATGGTCAAGAGCGGGATGAAGAGGGACAAGGACGACAAGGTGCTGCAGCAGCTGCTCAACAACCGGCAGCTGGCGCTCAAGCTGCTGGCCAACGTGACGTACGGCTACACGTCTGCCTCCTTCTCGGGACGCATGCCCTGCTCCGAGATGGCCGACAGCATCGTGCAGACGGGCCGGGAGACGCTGGAGCGGGCGACGGCCTACATCCACTCGGTCGAGCGCTGGGGCGCAGAGGTGGTGTACGGGGACACGGACAGCCTGTTTGTCCACCTCAAGGGGAGGACTCGGGAGCAGGCGTTTGACATTGGCGAGGAAATGGCGAGGGCCATCACCGACATGAACCCGCGGCCGATCAAGCTCAAGTTTGAAAAGGTGTACCAGCCGTGCGTGCTGCTGGCCAAGAAGCGCTACGTCGGCTACAAGTACGAGAGCAGGGAACAGGCGCGGCCCGACTTTGACGCCAAGGGCATCGAGACGGTGCGCCGCGACGGGACGCCGGCGGAGCAGAAGATGGAGGAGAAGGCGCTGAGGCTCCTGTTTGAGACTTGCGACCTGAGCCAGGTCAAGGACTACTTCCAGAAGCAGTGCGACAAGATGATGCGGGGGGCCGTCTCGGTGCAGGACTTTTGCTTCGCCAAGGAGGTGCGGCTGGGCACCTACTCGGACCACCGGGGGGGGCCTCCGCCGCCGCCGGGCGCCCTCATCAGCGCCAAGAAGATGCTGCAGGACGCGCGAGCCGAGCCGCAGTACGGCGAGCGAGTCCCGTACGTGGTCATGACGGGGGCGCCGGGGGCGCGGCTCGTGGACCGTTGCGTGGCGCCCGAGGAGCTCGTGGCCAACCCGCACTGGCAGCTCGACGCCGACTACTACATCTCCAAGAACCTCATCCCGCCACTGGAGCGCATCTTCAACCTGGTCGGGGCCAACGTCAGGCAGTGGTACGACGAGATGCCCAAGGTGCGGCGGATCCGGCCGGCGGCGGCGGCTGGCAAGAGAACGAACACGCTCGAGTCGTACATGCGCTCAGCCCACTGTCTCGTCTGCGGCGCCAAGTTTGCCGCCCAGCGCGAGGGCCATGTGCTGTGCGGGCGCTGCCGAGCGGACGAGAGGGCGCCGGCCTCGCTGGGCGCGCTGCAGACGAGACTGACGTCGGTGGAGCGGGCGTATCAGGACGTCCTGACGGTGTGCCGCACGTGCTCGGGGCTCAGTCCGCTGGAAGAGGTCGGCTGCGACAGCAAAGACTGTCCGGTTTTTTGGACGAGGACGAAGGAGAGGACAAGGCTGGCGGGCATGAGAAGCACCTGTGTGCCGGCGATACGGGCTCTTGAGGCAACTGGGAGAGATTCAAGGGCGGCATTGGAATGGTGACGTTGACTCTGAAGCACACGAGGCCAAGTAAAAAATGAACATGACTTATGGTTCAATTTGCAATTTTCGTCAACGTGACCTCGATACTGATTGCTGGACCTCGATATGTCATGACAGAAATATGAGGATGAACAGCCGCAATAAGCATCTCTTGGACCTGGGAAAAGCTCTTTGGGAGATGAGCTGGAACTTGGCCAGGATCGAGGTTGTTTTCCCCGAGACTAGAGAAAAGGCTCTACTTCACGTCGCTGATTACGGTCGGCCGAGATCGAATCGAGAAAAACTGCATCCCCTACGAATACCGTTGCGAACTCGAAGATTGAGCCATCTGACGTTACATGGAGATGAGCTGGAACTTGGCCAGGATCGAGGTTGTTTTCCCCGAGACTAGAGAAGGCTTGCCTTCACGTCGTCGCTGATTACGGTCGGCCGAGATCGAATCAAGAAAAACTACATCCCCTATAAATACTATTACAAACTTAAAGATTAAGCCATTTAATATTATATAAAAATAAGCTAAAACTTAGCTAAAATTAAGATTATTTTCCTTAAAATTAAAAAAAGCTTACTTTTATATTATTATTAATTATAATTAATTAAAATTAAATTAAATAAAAAAACTATATTTTTTATAAATATTATTATAAATTTAAAAATTAAATTATTTAATATTATATAAAAATAAGCTAA
>JMQE01001562.1:0-16869 GCA_000731825.1 Hypocrella siamensis | reverse complement strand
AAGTATTAGCGTTGCTTTTAACTGGAGGGGCACGGCCGGAGGTTGAGAGGGGGTAAAAAAAAAAAAAAAAAAAGAACTCCTTGGACAGAGAGAAGAACTCGTCGCCACATTCTGGATCCAGTCTCGCATTCCCTTTGGACCACGTCTCGTATGATACGAGCGGAAGATTTGGACGACAAAGATTCACCGCCGCGCATATTTGGAGAGGGCGTAAGATGGCTCCGCGAAAAATCATCATTGATACAGATCCAGGTAAGAAGGGGGAAGAAGGAGGAGAAGAAATGTTTGGCTCCTCTCTCCGTCTCGGCTCCTTGTGTCTAAATTGCTCCCCCCCCCCGTAGGTGTCGACGATGTCATGGCCATGCTGCTTGCTCTGAGTGCCTCCCCAGAGGAGCTCGAGGTGGCCATGTTGTCGGTATCGTATGGAAATGTACCGCTGCAGAGGTGAGGACTGACCAGCTCTCTTTTGGCGTATGCCTTGCCCATGCGTTTCTTTCGGATATCAAGATTTCTTTTCCAGTTGGAAACCTTGAATCTAATACTTTTTCTTCTTCTTCTTCTTCTTGAAAATAATCATCACCACCAGCTGCCTTCGGAATGTCGTTACCATGTTTCATGTTCTGCAAAAGGAATTGGATTGGAGAAGGTCTACCGGGAGACGGGAGGGTTACGAAACCATGAAGAAGAACAAGCCCGTCGTCGCTCTTGGACCCGAACATTCATTGGAAGACGAGCGCTTAATGGCTGATTTTTTCCGTGAGTTTCATGTCTCATGTCCCATGTTCAGGGAGACGTTTGGGTCATGCTCCGCTCATCGGCACATCTAGCAAGGGCTAACTGCAACTGTCTTGCTAGACGGTCTAGACGGACTGCACAACGTTCACGAGGCGCACCCGCACCTCAGCCCTGCTGCAACGTGGCAGTCTTTGTTCCGGCATGATGTGGACGCTGCGGACAATAACGAGACCTTCCACTCACCATTCTTCACCCCCTCGAAGGAGCCGGCCCACAAGGAAATATTGCGCATCCTCAAGGAGAACCCCGTCGACACCGTTTCCATCTGCGTCACTGGTCCTCTCACCAACATCGCACTGGCCGCTGCTGAGGACCCTGAGACTCTACTTCGGGTTCAGGAGCTGGTCGTCATGGCTGGTGCCTTGAATGTGGAGGGTAATGTTACACCTGTGGCCGAGTTCAACTGCTACGCTGACGCCGTCGCCGCTGCTCGTGTCTACGCCCTCACTTCATACACACCCGCTTCGACCATGCCAGCTGTGCCCCAGAAGCTCTCAACGCTTCCGCCTTACCCTGCCAAGCTTTCGCGGCAGCTGAAGCTGGTGCTGGCGCCTTTGGACATCACAACTCCCCATCTCATCACGAGGAGCTTCTTCGCCGAGCGGATTCAGTCCTTGGTGGACGAGGGTAGTCCTCTGGCGACATGGACCTCCCACTTCATCATGGGAACTTTTGGTCAGATAGAAAGCATGGAGGGCGACGGCAACGAGCCTGGTCTCTCCCTGCATGACCCCTTCACGGTGTGGTATGTTCTGACTCACGAGGACCCAAGGTGGCAAAAGCTTTCGAAATTAGAAGACATTCGAGTGGAAACTTCCGGTCAATGGACCCGTGGTATGCACGTCGTGGACAACAGGATTCGAAGCAAGCCCGCAGAGGTTGCAGCCCTGGCCTCGTTGGACCCTCGTGAAGATCCCAACGTCGCGGCTCTCGATGGCGTGCCTGGCGATGACGATGGCTGGAGGAGTGTCTTGAAGGGTAATAGAGTGAACCGTCTGATTGCTTCACCCGGCGAAGACGTTTTCAAGGATGTTTGGATGAGCCGCGTTTTTGAATAGAGTAGATGGAGGAGGCTAGCCATGAGAAGCGAACAGAGAAAACGAGGTTGCTGGTGGGAGGCGTGTTGGTTTTTCCATGTTTGCTGGTTCCAAATAAGGAAAAAAAAAAAAAATAGAGAGAGAGAGAGAGGGGGGGAGATAGAAGCACAACAAACCCCTCGCAGAGATTGAAAAAGCTCTTTATATCAATCCTTGGATGACCCCTTAACGCCTGTACTGTGCCGCGATCCTCTTGCAGTGCACAGCATATGCAGCCCGCACATGTTTCTTTCCCTTGACATGAAGTGACGAGACCTTTTAGGTGTGCTTTGTGCCCCCTATCTCAGACCCCCTGACCTCTTTCCAATCGATGCTTTGGTCTAGCTGCTCATCCACCAAGCCAACAGAGCACACATTATCTCCTCGTACTAGATACAGGCCTATCGCGTGGATTTCAGAAGGCTCCTGGTCGTCAGGCTCGTGGATGACTCGCTCCTCGGCATTTTGCAAGACCTGGGCGAAAGGACACATCAGCGACCTGACACGAGGAAAACAATCAAAGAGCATCCTGGAGGGTGTCGGGATGAGAGGTACCAGGTTCGTTGACTGGTCGCAAGCAACCAACGTTCCGACCAAGATGCGCGAGTCGGCCGTCACCACCAGAACGGTTTCTGTACGCAGAACAAAACCAGGAGATTAGTGCTCAAACCATGACCGGCGCGTGTAGCAGGACGTACTGTTCAAATAGCCCCCGAGCGATGCCATCGCAGAGCATTCGAAAGAATGTTGGCTATAAGGGCAGACAGCAACGCAGCGCGACGAGCAAGCAGTGATGCGAGGAAGCGAGCTCAAGGCAAGCTTTATAGCTGCCCCGCTAAACCTGGTTAGGTAGGGCCACTAGGGAAAATTCCCACACGCGCACAAAAAAAAAACACCAAGTAAGCGTGGAAGCCCTCAAAGGGGGAAAAAAATGAGGAAGCGAGCAAAGACTTCTCGCAGCGTTGCGTTTAGATCAGCTTCGACTGCGTGGCGCATTAGAGGAAGAGGCTGCTTCAGCAGGTCAGGCTACAGAAATACACGTTTCACGCTATTATCAAGTCGTCCCCGTCGTACAGCCAGTGAGTTGGTCAGATCAACTTGTCAGTAAAAATTTGAAGTTGGATGTTGAACATCATGACTTGACTACTTGCCCTCTCTGTACAGACCTGTGTACTCCATCATGCCGACATTCGCCACAATCAGAAGTTCCATAATTTCACCAGATTGATGTGTCTCCTTCTCACGTCATGTCTACCAGAGGAAAAAGATGCCTTCCGTCTACCCAGCTTCCACTCCTCGCAATAAAAAGAAAAAAAAAAATCTTCCCCACAATGTTTATTCGTTAGTGTGCCTTCTCTCACTCATTGAACCTCTTTCCAAACTGAGAAGCGTTGTCAAGGCCACCCGAGTCTGCTACTTTCTTCTTCACCTTGTCAGACAAGCCAACAAAAGCAATGAAAATAACAAAAAGAACCGAAGGTTCGCGTCGCCTGGAGGCAGTGTAATACCAGGGACACTGTGGACAGAATCATGTGCAAGCACAGAGGAAACTGACCGAGGGCCAAAAATAAGAATAATCACGATTGGTCTCAATAGAGACCTTTCAGAGATTAAACTGAAAAGAACAGATACTACACTTGATCTAAGCCAAAAGGCAAAGAGAGCTGAAGAAGAAAGAAAAAAATTCTGAAAGGTACGGCGGCAGCGCGAGGTTTTATAGCTGCCAGGTCGGGGCGGTGTAGCGTGTTTTGGCAGAATCTTTGCCCTGATGCCTAGAGTGGGGCAGCTTGACAGCTGGCACAGCCAGCCGTAGCAAGTTGGCGGCAGCCTGGCTCCTGCAGACATTTGGAAGGAAGAGTGACGCAAACAAGCGGGGAGGATCCTCCGGGACACTGTTCGAGCCCAGGCGTATCCTCATGGACTCGAATTTCATGCAAGGTCTGACTGCTCACACTTGGTTCATTATAGAGACAGCCGTGAAGTTCGTCACGTAATTTGGCACTCTAGTTGACAAGAAAAAATGAAGGAGTCAACCCTCCTGATATCTACCCAAGCTTCCGTCCAAGGGATTTGCTAATTGCGCGGCGTTTTTCGCTATTCGCGCGGCGACGCCCCACTACCTTCTGCATTTGGTCTAGACCGGTCAATTGCCACACTCCCCCATACATTTTCATATACACCCATATGGAATAAAAAAAAAAACCATAATGTAATTATCTATCGACAAGTCCTATCTCAACAGCCCGGGCTCGGGCAGCGCCCGGGAAAGCGCCAATTCGCACGAATCTGCAGTCTTTTTCGAATGTAAATATTTGACCGGCCCGACTAGTTATTCCGGGTCTCCGGTGGCTGCCAATGAACCCAACGAAGCTCCCGCGCCGGCTGCGGTGCCCGCTGTGATAACGGCTGCGTCTGAGGGATAAATTCCTTGATGACCGAGCCCCGCGTGCCTTGATTGAATGACTATCTCTCTTGTGATTGAGTTTGGCTTGCTATCACACGAAAATTCGAATGTTGCGATGACTGCCGAGCAATCTGCCGCGGCCATCCCTTAAGGTGACCGGTCGTTGGGGTCTTTTTTGAGCCGATGAGGAAGGCTCTTTTCTTCAATTTGCTTGACTGCCTACTGCGTAGATGTGAGGCCTTCAAGCTGCTGACGACGATTGCTTATAAGGTCATTGTAGACATCTTTACGGCGGAAGACAGTGGTTTGAGGCGTCTCTTTTCGAATGACTTTGTATATCTCACGGGTAGGAATCGCCCTGTGTAATTATTGCTTTTTGATCACTTAAATAGCGGCGATGCTTATTATAGGCGGATGGATTCGAGGTCTTCCCATGATTATGCAGACGCTCGATGATTTGGAAGGACCACTGCTAATAGCCCTCTTCCTTAATCATTAACAGCTTAATCTTGTGTGGGTTATCGAGCTTTTAGGTAAACCATTGTTATTTTCCGTCGGAAATTGATGGATAAGAACGCCGTTGATCGCACATAAAAAGCCCATATTACGGAGACTTCTTTCCGTTCTATTGAACGTATTGTGACATGGATTCCTTAGAGTAGGCCATACCGTTTTCTTTGCCCTAGGCAGCTAGAAATTCCTTAAGAGCTCTAAAGCTGCCAAATTGCTGCGGCAGGGGTAAATCCGGGATAGAATTCGTGATAGCTTCATCTTCAGTGGTAGGGGGGTCTTTAACTTGATGAAAGTTGTCATTGAAGGGTTCAAAATCATCGTTAAAGAGGGCTTCGGCCATTATGAGGCGTACTTGTAGCGTGCGGGCTGCTTGTGATGATGTTGAATTGAAGTTGTTGATGCAGCAAGCAAGCTGCAGCGGGCCGGATAATTCGAGGGCTGCTGCATCGAAAATTTCGTCATCTTCTTCACTGCCAGCTCGTTGTATGTGAATTAGTATGGGCGTGCGTGGAAATGGAGGGGTTGACCTAAATTTTAAGTAGGGGCCGCCGCGCAAATAGCGAAAAGTGCCGCGCAATTATCAAATCCCCCGTCTAATGTTCAAATCATATCGACAAGCCGAGACAAGACGCAACTTGTGGCACGTTGAAGATCATCCGATCATTCGTTTGACGTGCCAACAGTTCTGCGCATCACGCTTCTACCAATAACGCCGAACTTGATGAAAAGAAAAGAGGGAAAAAAAGACAGAAGAAAGGAAGAGAGAGAATCCCAACAGGCTCGTTAATGAGATGCTCTCAGCTTCAGTCCTCCACCAGTTCGCCTTCGTCCTCTGACACCTTTGCTCGCTTCCCTGCCCTGTCGAGATCGACATCCTGAGCGGGACTCACGTCTTTCCTCTTGGTGGGCGATCTGAGTGTGCCGGCGTCGTCCTCATCTGCGCCGTTTGCTCTCGGACCAGGACTTCGGCTACGGCTGATACGGTCCAACTCAAAAGGTGTGCCGTTGGAAGAGGCTGTTTCAGGCTGACTCAACATCGTCTCTGCACGCCTTCTCGTGTTCTCCAAATCAAAGGCAGGCGACGGCAGGGACGGGTTCTGCTTCCTAAGCGGATTCTCCGTGTAAAATTGTCGCATCACCTCAATTGCCTTGGTGCAGAGTTCCTCATCACCGTTCAGATATTTCCACCATGGTTCGCCACTGATATCGTCGATTCGTTGTTTTGTGTGTACGCTGGCGAAGAAGATGGCGCTGATGGCTACGTGCCGCGCCTCGATGAGGAGAGGAATCGAGGTCAAGCATGCGTCGTTGCAAAACGCCCAAGCAGCCTGTCTCAGGTGCTTGTTGTGAACAATGTCGAGCTGTCCAAGAAGTTCAAACAGGTTCCGATACGGATTATCAATCATGAGGTCAAAGGTGAGCTGCTCGAGCATGATCTCTTCATAAGTCAGGATGCTATCCCGCCACCGCCAATACTCTTTGCTTTGCTCGTCAATGACGAGCTTCGCGTTTTTTTGAGCCACCTTGGCAACTGCTATGATGATGTCTTTGGTCTTTCTGCAATTTTCTTCAACTTTGTTGGCGAGGAAGAGGGCAGTCGCAGCTATATTCTGTATGTTTGAATAAATCAGCGTTGTGATCGTCTTCAAAAAAGCAGCTTGTCGGGTTCCGGCATCTCTCAGAAGGTGCACTGCACCAGCTGGACTCACATAGTGATGTATCCCACCCTTCTCTTGCACCATGCTGAAACGCATGAAAAATCTGTGGAAAAAGACCCCGGCCACCCACAGCGTAATCTGAGGCAAGTCCAGCATGACGCCGGCCTGATAGATGAAGTTGACGCCTTTGGCTCGCCGAAGTCGCTCCTCAGATGGCGAGATGCCCTCCACGATACTGGGAGTGCTTTGGACTTCATCAGACGTAAAGGACCATTGATTTGCCAACGTCGGCGCGTCATCGCGCTCGGGCTGCGGCGCCCGCGCCGGCGAGGGTTGATCGAGGAGACTATGGCCTCGAGATCGCGGAGGTGAGGTTCGCGCAGTATTCGGGGGAGGTGTCGGCGCTGCTGGGGGGACTTCACGCTGTTGGGGAGATCGCGGAGGTCCGTCTGCACGAGAGGAGGCTCCGACAAGACCTGGAGGCTGGTAACCCTCCCGAGGCGGCCGATAACGATCGATGCTGGCCATGTCCGGCAGACTTCAAATCGCGTGGGCGATCTGCGAAGGGAAGCAACTTTGCGAGATCATGGAGAATGGAGAAGCTTTTCGGAAGCGTGCTGGTGCGATGAGGCTGCCCACGCGTCTGAGATGGGACTTGGCCCAGCCAAAGAAAGGGACGTCCCCGTTTGCCGCCGTCCTTCGCTCGTCGGGGGCGAAGTCAGCTGACAACCGACAACCGGCCCCTCCACCCCAGCATCTCTGAGGCGGATACGTGTACGCATACAGAGATGTACCTTCGAGGTCTTTTACACTGCACATGTATGTGCCTACATTGGCAGGTATCTGTATGTGTACCTATAAGGTACAGGTAGGTATGTACACACAAACAAGTCGCACCGATCCGTTTCCCGAGTGCATTCATTTTAATGGAAGGGTATCAGAATTGCCATTCAAACAAAGCCACGTCGTGTTTGGGGCATTCCGGGCTGCTCTCACAGGGGCTCGCTATCGTTGCGGCCCCAGAGCTTGACCGTCCGATCGTGGCCTCCGCTTACGATCCATTTCCCATCTCTGCTGTAATCTACACTTGCCACTGGGCCCGTATGGCCGCTCAATGTCTGCACCAGGGTCCAATCGTCTGCTGAGAAGACTTTTATGTTTTTGTCAAATCCGCTGGAAACAAAGAATGTTCCCGACTTTTTCGGTATCTGTGCACCCTTCTCGTCTAGGCCTGGTGGAATTCCGTCTAGAGGCTCGTCTAGACCCTTGTACCATCGCATATCTGAGACGGCGCTGAGATGAGCACCAATGCCGCCAGTTCGTTGGACCTTGCGGATGTCCCAGCACTTGATCCATCCGTCAGCCGAGCCGGACAGGACACGATGGCCGTCTGGACTCCAGTCAAGAGCGTGGATAGGCTTAATGTGACCATCCAGATGACCGTCGAGGATCATGATGGTTCTTCCGGATCTTAGATCCCAGATCCTGCCAATGCTGTCCAGACCTGCGCTAGCCAGTAAGGAACCGTCCGTGTTGAAGCTGACGGCGTAAACGCCGCGTGAGTGTCCCTCTTGAAGCAGCAGCTCGGTTGTGCTCTCGACATCCCAAAGTCGCCACGACGTGTCTTCCGATGCTGAGGCGAGATAGCGACCGGAGGGATGAAAGTCGACGCGGCAGACGCGCTGAGAATGGCCTCGTAACGTGCTCAAGGGCGTGTCTTGATTCAAGGACCAAAGGTGCACCAATCCCTCTGCTCCGCCGGATGCCAAATTGACCGATTCTGGGGAGACATTATTCCCTGGCAAGGTGGCTCCTGGATACCAAGACAGCCCGCTAATTTTGTTTGTATGACCGCGCAAGCTCAGCTTTTCAGACAGGCTGGGAATCTCGACAAGCTTGACCTGCCCGCCCCAATTGCCCACAGCCACGAGCTCTCCGTTTGGCGATATTCTCGTCATGCTAATGTTTCTTGCGCCGACAATCTGACTGCCCTGGAGCTCGAACCCTTGTAGCCTCTCCTTGATCTGTTTTCTGAATTTCACATGTGTTCGCAGGGGAATCGTTGCTTCTTGCTGCTGATAGGCCACCCTGCGTTTGGCACGGGGGAGCGAATACTCGGCGATTTTTATCCGGGCGCTGAGAAGATCTGCCCCCCCCCTCGAATAGAACTCTTCCTCTTGCTCCTCTGCTTCTTGCTGTTCAGGAGCATCCTCCATAGCCACGTCGCCGTTCTCGAGGTCATTCATTTCTGCTTGGATGGTCATCAACTCGCGCAATCGACCGCGGCGATCGCCAGGGCCCTCCGCGAAGAGGGTGATAGGCTCTCCCATCTCTCTAAGCTTGGCGCGAACGCGTCCATCGTCGGTTGGGACGGCAATTGTGGCAGCGAGGCGCTTTCTGTTGAATTGGTTGAGGATCGCGGACGTTTTTTCGGGAGCAGAACCGGGCCCAGTGTACATATCATAGTCCTGATCATCTTTCAAATCTTCGAGAGCAATGCCGGCAGGAGACTGGGCATCCTCCACGTATGCTTGTCGCGACGGATGCATCATGATGGCGATGACGAGAGGGACGAGCCGCCCTCAGGGGCCAGTCGAGGGACGCAGCCAGGCCGAAACAGTAGTGTAAAAGAACAGCATGCGAAGGGTTGTGTAGCTTTGACGATAGAGATTGCGGTCAAAATGGCACGTTGTGAGCCACGGCGACTTCGAGCATGTGAAAATAAAGAAATCACCTACCTGACTGTAGAACAATGTGGCAGTACCTGGCCATACAAAAATGCTGGATGGGGAGCTGCAACGTGCATGCAAGCACGTGGGGCTTGCCCTGCCACTCTGCCAAAGAATCCGCAATAAAGCCACAACGTACCTACAGTGGGTGTAGTACTGTGTGGTTCCTGTTTCGACAAACTTTACTTCAGCGTCCATAATGCCTCGCGACCGAAGACGTAGATTCAGCATGCCCTGAAATAGTGTCCGCGACTACAAGTGAACCACTTACGGTAAATGCAAATGCCTTTGTCGCATCCAAGGTCAAACATTTCAATGCTACCTCATGAAGCAGTTTCATCACCGCCACTCCTAGAAGGTAAGTGCATTTGCTTGGCCCCACCTCTCAAGCGTACCTGTTCCCATATCCACCGGCCAACGCCAGGGCACGGGGTACATTTTGTCAAAAGAACGAGTCCCTTCGATGGCACTGCTCATCTACGATTCTTCGTTGACAAGAATGGAATTGGGGCAGATCCCGTGACCAGATAGTGCAGAGGGCCCGTCGCTAGTCTGTCAAGTTGTAAGACCTTCTCGTCAGGATAATGACAGCAGGCCCACCATTCAATTTAATTGGCCTCAATCCTGAATCGTCCGCCCCACTGGCAGGTCACTCAGCTGTTGTTGATGGCTGGCTGGCGAGTAAAGTAAGTTACCGGAGAAGGGAAAAAAAAAGGAGGTTTCCATGCATCATGCTTGTGGCCTCGACTAGTTTTTTCATTACGTACCTACCTACATAGTATAGCCCGATCACTCGATATTTAGTGCTGCACAGCGCGCGGCTAAGGAGTAGCCTGGGCATGTGAGTGGTCGTCCCGCCTTGGAGCGGAAATGCGGCCATAAAAAAAAAACCTAAAATCCAATGTGTTATTTTTCCCCCGTCGTCTTCCTGTTTCTCTTCCCCTTCTGCTCTCTACCACCGAAAAACCACAGCAAAGAAAAGGATTTACGTGCCTTCCGATCAATCGTCCAATGCATATACAAAGGTCTTTCCATATGCGAACTTCTTTTTTCAAATACCAGATGCGTGTTGCAAGCCACTACGAAATTCAGCTGCCATTCATCGCGGAGGAGCGCGCAGATCCGGAGCGACGACGGGGTTCACGCTGAACGCACCGCTACGAAGAGGGCATTTCCATGCCAACCTCTTGCTGGAAGAAAAGCTTCCTGCTTTCTTTTCCACTGTCTTCTTTTTTTCTTTTTCTTTTTCTTTTGTGAGAAGAAGAGTCGGAGCTCGTGGCTGCCATGAATAGTCCCGCGCCGACTGCCCGGTCCATCGTCCGCGGATTTGGCGGCACTCCAGTCACCTCTGGTGATGAGGATTCCGACCATGGCGCACGCGAAACCCCCTCTCTTGGTTCACGCAGAGGACGTAACCGTCTGGATGATGTCGTCAGTAACAACTGCAGCCCGATTCTCCGTGCGGTGACCTCCCCCAGCGTTTCTGGCATCGCAAAGCTGCGTATGCAAATGGATCAACTGAGCCTTGATGCGTCCTCCCGCTCGCCCTCGGCTGACCGAGACCGAAATGGCGGCCGCGTCGGGTTGGCATCTGGAACTGCAACAGAAATGAACAGCCGATCGCAGAGCCAAGACGGCACGCGCAGTGAGGCTGGCAGCGAGAGTTCAGGCTATGCGTCGACGAGCTACGAGGTCAATCTCGAGGACGACTTCATCAGTGAGAGCGTCCGCGAGCGATCAGGATTTGTCGAGGGCGGCTTGAACCCCAAGCGCAAAATGACATCGGAGGAGTTCGAGCCTCTTTGCTGTCTAGGCAAGGGAACCTACGGCACCGTCCTTCTCGTCAAACAGCGAGCGACAGGCAGGCTCTACGCCCAGAAACAGCTTAAGAAGGCGTCGCTCGTCGTGCACAGGAAACTCATCGAGCAGACCAAGACGGAGCGCCAGGTCCTCGAATCTGTCAACAGCCATCCCTTCGTGGTCAAGTTGTACTACGCCTTTCAGGATCTTGAGAAGCTGTACCTGATCCTCGAATATGGTCAGGGCGGGGAGCTGTTCACCCACCTCAACACGGAGAAGATGTTCTCCGAGTCGGTTGCCGCCTTTTACATGGCAGAAATGCTGCTGGCCATCTCCCATCTCCACAACGATCTGGGGGTGGTGTACCGGGATCTCAAGCCAGAGAATTGCCTCCTCGATGCCGAAGGGCATTTGCTCCTCACAGACTTTGGCCTGTCCAAGGTGTCGGTGAAGAGCGCCGAGGACAGCTGCAATTCGATCCTCGGCACTGTCGATTACATGGCGCCTGAGGTCATTTTGGGGAGAAAATACGGCAAAGCAGTTGATTGGTGGTCTTTTGGAGCCCTGGGCTACGACTTGATGACGGGCAACCCTCCGTTCCGTGGCCAGAACCATGCCAAGGTCCAGGACAACATCGTCAAGCAGAAGCTCTCCATGCCCTACTTTCTGAGCTCCGACGCCAAAGACTTGCTCACACGACTGCTCAGGAAGGAGCCTCACAAGAGATTGGGCTCATGCATGCCCAAGGACCTGCAGACACTCAAAAAGCACAGGTTTTTTCGCAAGATTGACTGGAAGAAGCTCGAGGCGCGTCATGTCGAGCCACCGATCCAACCCATGATCACGGATCCTGAGCTCGCCGAGAACTTCTCGCCCGACTTCACAGAGCTCGCGCTCAGTCCGGTGCTGACAACGAAGGATGCGTGGGCCCCGGCT
The DNA here is from genome assembly GCA_000731825.1 of Hypocrella siamensis. Taxonomy (NCBI): domain Eukaryota; kingdom Fungi; phylum Ascomycota; class Sordariomycetes; order Hypocreales; family Clavicipitaceae; genus Hypocrella; species Hypocrella siamensis. The sequence goes on along the minus strand of JMQE01001562.1, from coordinate 4,958 downwards.
GGCTCGAATAAGGATGATGTGTTTGGGGGCTTCAGCTTCGTCGCATCCTCCAGCTTGCTCGAGAGCAGCGTGCTTGGCATTACCAACGGTGCATAACAGCCTTTCTTTGGGGGGGGGGGGGGGGGGGGGGGTCAATCTTGAGCCAAGATTGAGTCGCGGACCGGGAGAGATGTGAGATGCACGGTAAACGAGAGTGACGGACGTCTTGCATGTGAATTTGCATCTAATTGCGACGTGTTTGGCGGATGTTGATTCAGAGTGTGCAGACAGACAGACAGACCCTTTTGGAATTGGCACACCGTAGGGATAGAATGAGCATAGACAAAAAAGCAGTATACGGATTAGACGAAGTCGACCAAGATTCAAACGATGACGACGACGATGATGACGACGACAACGACGAAGAGGAAGAAGAAGAACAACAAGAACAAGAACAAGAACAAGAACAAGAACAAGAAGACCATCACAACCAGCACTTAGCACTCACAGGTGCCAAGTACCGGCAGTCATTAGTTCGACTGTCAATCTTGCTACGTCTTCTTTGTCGCTGGCATTTTCCACGGCCAGATGAGCCTCTGGCAATTTCGAGAAGGCCGGGATCGCCAACACCAGCACCTGCACCTGCACCTGCACGTGGGAGAGTCGTAGGCGATCGGCACCTGCATGTTTCATTGACGCAGCACAGTTCGAGACGCTTCCGTGAAGTTGACCTGTATCCTGCCACTTTGTCACCAACTTACGGCGCGTGGCTCAGATTGAGAGGCACGAGATATGTAATGTCCTTGTCGGTGGCGTCGTGGCCGGAGGAATTTATTGCCTCACAAGATAAGGGATGGGATGATGCAACGATTTCTTTGCTGTGATGTTACCACCAAAACAAAATTTTGACGAAGGGAAGGGAAGGGAAGGGAAGGGAAGGGGGGGTTTTTTTTTTTTAAAAAAAAAAATAAATATCAAGAAAAAGGCCGCTAGCTGGACGTCGTTGTACATTGGATGGGAGAAGTCGCTGCTGACCTTTTCCCCCAGACGCTGATCTTACCTGGATGCGTAGCTTTTCTTCATTCCTCACGGATCGCGAATCTCGACTAGTCGCGAACCTCTCGAGGGTCACAAGCAAGCCACCTTTAACACATTTACTTTTCGTCTTTGATTACCTGCTCTAGACAGCAAGTCTCGCGTGCGCGACAATGTTTATAAAAAGGCATGGACACGGCCCTGTGTCTCCTTTGTGTGAATCTCGTGGTGGTTTCCGCAAATCAGGTGTGACGAGCCGCTGGACCTTTCGTGGTTTGCTACCGCATCATTGTCATCACCATCTTCGTCGTCGTCGGACGCGCGTTCCAAGAGCCGAGACGAAACCGTTTGGGGGAATATTGCTTCCCCTGATACTGTTTTCCTTTTCCCTCGAGAGCTGTCTCGATCCGCAGGGGCTGCCAACATCATGAGAGCGTCTGCAAGAGCCGCTGCCCTGGGGGCTGCCATGTCCGCGTGTGAGTGCTCGTTGGCGCGATGGTTAGCGAAAATACTGGCTTCCAGCAGTGGTCACTGACGAAAGGAAACACACGCAATCTCTATTCCCCCTTTTGTAGACGTCTCCATGACAAGGGCAGGGCTGGCATCGTACTGTCCACAAGACGGCCTCTGCTTTCAATGGGGAGTCCCGGAAGCAGCCGCCGGACCAGGCAACCTCTACTTGCAGCTCCAGGCACCGACCTCGTATCAGTGGGTTGCGCTGGGGACCGGGTCGTCGATGCGCGGCTCCAGCATGTTCGTCGTCTACCAGAGCGGCAACGGAAACGTGACGCTCAGCACCAGAAGCGGCCCAGGCCATGTGATGCCACGATACATGGCTCGGCCCGAGGTCGAGCTGCTCGAGGGGTCGGGCGTTGTCAACGGGAGCATCGTGGCCAACGTCCGATGCAGTGGCTGTCCAGACGCCCGCCTGGATGGCTCGGCGCCTTGGATCTCCGCCTGGAAGCGAGGATCTTCGCTGGACTCGACGAGCGCGTCGGCGCCCATCTCGAGACACGACCAATTTGCCGGCTTTGCCGTCGACTTTGGACAAGCAACCATCAGCTCCGACTCGAACCCGTTCCTCTCCCCCGCCGGTAGGCTGGGCCCTGCATCGTCCAGCCGCCACGGCGTCGTGGTGCACCACGGCGATTCGGACTCGGACTCGGACTCGGATGACAGCGGCGTCCTGCGCTCTGCTCACGGCATCATCATGGCCCTCGTCTTCGTGGCGGGCTACCCTCTCGGGGCGGCCCTGATGCCCCTGATCGGCAGCTGGATCATCCATGCCGGATGGCAGATGTTTGTCTTTTTGGGAATGTGGACCGGGTTCGGTCTGGGATACATTGTATCGTCTCGTGCCGACTCAGTACGTGTTCCTCCCTCTCACTGCTCCCTCTTCCGCATGCGCCGCCCTCCATCCAAGTTCCTTTGACAATGGTCTGATGACGTGCGCGAAAAAATCCCACAGTTCTTCCAGGAATACCACACCAGAATCGGCGTCTTCGTTACCGCTTTGATGGGTATTCAGCCTCTTCTTGGCTGGCTTCATCACCAGCACTTCCTGAAATCCCAGAGCCGCGGCCTCGTCAGTCATGTCCACATTTGGTACGGGCGTGGTCTGATGATTATCGGGATCGTGAACGGCGGTCTTGGCCTCCAATGTGCCAACGCGTCCTCACGCTTCATCGTTGCGTACAGCGTCGTTGCCGGAATTGTCTTCGTCTTGTACCTGGCCAGCGTAGGCGCCGGTCTTTTCGAGAGTAAGAAGCAATTTGGCGAGAAGAGCGTTGAAATGTCACCGGCATTAGAAGAAATGGCGCAACAACAGCATCCCGCTTGATCGTGTACTGGCATGTCTTCTTTCGGATACGAGATACGACTGATGGCGCAGGATAGGAAGGAAAAGAAACACGCGCCCGTTGGGTTTATATCAATTGATTGGAATACCCAGCACAATGTCCTGCTTTACATGATTCGAAGTAGGGCTCGTTTATACCGAGACAAATGCTGTTTGTCACTTGCGTTTTAAAAAAAAAACCCTGTGCAAATGAAATGCATGTGCATATGTACATATATGGCGACCGCCTCAAAAGCACAACCAATACTGACAGACCGACAAAGTAAGATGAGTAGAATGGGCGACTTCCGACCACGCAGCGCAACACAACAAGACAATCCGACCCCTTAGACTGGACGACAACGGTGATCACAAAAAGTAGGCAACAAGGGAAGAAAAAAAGTAGTCCTTATCTTTCATTACATCACCATCATTCTCCCCCCATCGCTGGCTGCCATCAAGATGACAATCGCAGCACGTGACATGCACTATGTTTTGCTCAGCGGCTGGTTTCCCCGTCCGGATCCTTACCTACCTGAGTTTAGGGGGGGGCCGTAGCCCGATCGCTCCCCCATCCACGCACTACAGCCTGAGGCAGAAAAGCAAGAACCGGGCGCTGAGACAAGAACCTCTTTGACATCACGATTTTTTTTTTCAAGGACAAAATCCCCTAGGCCGCTATCTCCGACCGCCCTAACCCCTCCGCCCTTCCTGCCCATCTTAGGGTTTCTCAGTGAGCAGATATCAACTTTTTAAAAATGCTCTGCCATCTTTCCAGGGCCACGGTGAGCTTCGCCCTTGTTGTTTATTCGTCGGACGGGACTGTTTCGATGAGTTTACGTAACACATTTGGCTGACCTTGTTATCGAAAAAGCGCGCCTCGTCGGCCGTCGCCGCCGTCTGCCGTGTTGCTCGAGGGAATGCTGTTCAGGCCCGATGCTTTATTGCCCCGACTATTTCTCGCAGAGGTAAGAAGACAGAGAGAGAGAGAGAGAGAGAGAGAGAGAGAGAGACCGTGCTTGCAGACTTTCATTTTCGTTAAGTGCGGTCAACGCGAGAGCTTTTCCAACAACCAAAAACTTGGAATACCCAGTTGTCATTTTTGCTGCAACAAGGATCATATTTCTCTCGGGAGACTTTTCCACCTTGTGCTAGCCCGGTTTCTTGTCCACGTCTGCCCGCGACAAGTGCAATGTGTGATGATTCGACGTGGTGCAACGCCCATCGCGTCATGAATTTACATCCAGAATGTGTCTTTTGTTGAAGATTGAAGAGCGGCATGCGGGTTACATATCGCGCGGCACCCACAACCATGAGCGCCTTTTAGATCCTCCACAAGATTGACTCGCTGACTTGCTTTGCTCTCCAGCCGACTTTGTCCAGGAACTCTACCTGAAGGAGCTCAAGGCCTACAAGACGCCGGCTGTCAAGGAGTCTGATGCAGACGGCCACGTCCAGGCATTTGCCTTGCCCAAGACGCCCACCTCTCCCGAAGAATCCGATCTTGCCAGCAACCTGAAGGAGTACGAGAACATGGCCGTCGAGATCGAGGGCCAGGACGCTTCCGTCCAGACCAGTCAAGCCGGTGCAGCTACTCTTCCCGACTGGCTCGAGCCCGAAGAGGACGACGAGCCAGGCCACTAAACCAATCAAACCCCGTCTGGAAGGAGCTTGCAAGCGATCGGTTCCTCGTCATGGAGACATAAAACGAATCCCGAGCAAATGTCTGACCTTGCCCTGGAGCGCAGCTAAAAGATTCCGGCTACTCCTTTTCTCTTGCACCCGGGGGCTATGTCTGTGTTCCCGTCTTGTCTTTTTCTTTTTCCCCTTTCACTTTTCCTTTTTTTTCCCCCATTTCCCTATTTTTATATCAGAGCAAACCAGTAAGTATGGCTCGTCGAACAGGCCACGCCAATTTGGGGAGGCAGAACCGAGTGTTGAGAGAGAGCGAAAAGCAGTGGCCAGTGGGATGCGGACCAATCATTCTCTACTTGTACAATTCACGTCCTAGCAATTCCTTGTCTTGTGTCAAATCGACCAGATTCGAGCAACCTTTTTACAAGTCAGCCACTTGTCATACAAGGACCGAGGTCCCCCCCCCCCCCCC
>JMQE01001561.1:0-16873 GCA_000731825.1 Hypocrella siamensis | reverse complement strand
CCCCCCTCCCCCCGGGACTTATTTGATGCCTGAGGTAACACACGGTTCGCGATTTGGCAAGTGAGCTGGCCAATCAGGACCCATTCTAGGACAAGCATTATCAATTTTCTCATAACATCGAGACATTTTGAGGAAGAATGAGATGACTAGACTACGCAACGAAGATGATCCCTCCTCTTTCACGCTCCGTCTAGTGGCTAAGTGGACTGCCTTCGCATCGACTCTCTCGCTTAATGAGAACGAATTCCGCTGATACTATATAGCTCATGTGGGCTAAGTTCACTTGGAGACGCACATCGCCACGTATGTCAGGGATTGGAACTCCTCTTCATTGCCTTCAATCCCACTCATGACGTTGTGGGTGCGTTACAGACGCACAAAGGAGGCATATGGACCTAGATTATCAAGCCCAGCTTGTTTTGAACGATGTCGAAGACAGGTCAAGGACGCCATCATGTCTCCACGAGCGCAGTGGATCTCTTGATTCTCGTCTGCCGAATGCTGGTCAACGCCCTCGAATCCAAGTCGTAGTCTTCTCAATTTGTCTCACTGGATTGCGACTACTTGGCGAACGGTCCAGGATTCAGCCCGGAGCTTCATGCCCGGCATCGTGAGCTGAGGCGAAGATCAAACTGGGAAGGTCGTAAGCTTCTATTTGGACGGTCGCAAGCTTCTATTTGGACGGTCGCCTCTCTCTGTAAACTTATATAAAGGCTGGCTCGACACCTCGAAGAATCGAATGAAAAAAATCTGCATCAAACAAACCCCATCGACTTATTTAATCTCAGAACACGCTCAGTCTTACAATTTTTTGAAAGACATCACCTTTTTAGAAAAAAATCCCTCCATTCAATCAAAAATGAAGTTCATCGCCGCCCTCGCTCTTGTCTCCATGGCCACCGCCCTGGATCTGACTCGTATTATGGGCATCACCCCGGGCATCGCAAGCCAGGCCAAGTGCGTTGGGCCAGACCTGGCCGAAAAGATCAACAGTCTCCAGTTTGGCGAAACGGGTGTTGTGGTCGCCGTCTGCAACAACGTCGATGATATTGTGAAGGACCTCGCGGGAACGACCGACGCTTGTGGTGTTGATGCATCTACCATTGGTGAGTAGATGCTACGCAGCAGTGGGAATTCCCAGATTCAGAACCTATTGACTCACATATCCTTTGTCTCTAGATCGGGCTACCAAATATGTCGGGGAGCTCTGCGCCCAGTCCGGGCTGGTCTGAAAGCCAAATTCCAGATTCCCACGCCAAAGGGGTGAGTGTGAGCAGGGGAAGAGGCATCTTTCGACCAATTGAAAACCAGACGACTAATCATCCATGTAGATGGCCCCGGCAAACAATGCGATGACTTTGATTGTGGTGGTAAAATGGCGTTGCTTCCAAGTTCAATCTCAGCCTTCGATCCGCATCATCGCAATCCTCGTGGAAGACTGTCGCAGACTTGAGCGATTCCACGATGACGGGAGGGGGGGTTCCAGAGCTGGCGAAAGGGATTTCTGAGATGAAAGCAGGCTAGGACTGAAGAAGGAAGTTGCGCTGCTTCTTCCCCTCTTCTCTATAAACAGAATCCAGTCTGGCATTGAAGTGTTCTTCTCCTATTCTATTTTGAAGTCTTCTTCTATTCCTACTCTCATTTCTCGAAATCGATTTCCATATTACATGCTGTCGTCGGGCTCATAGTGACAAAGCTCCTACATACTGCAATTGAGAAATTTATTCAAATAGAACCAATTTTCCATGGAATTACCTTGACAAAACACCTTAACGAAGCATAGAATGATAAAAATACCTGAGATGATGCCGAATGTATCAGCATCCAAGGGGCAGGCAAAGCGGAGAGCTCAGCGTATAATTGTTTCCCATTCCGAATGGCTTCCTGACTGAATAGCCCTAGAATATGCACCAGTTTTCAAAGAAGGTATATTTGATGGTCCCATCGCTCCGGGAGCCGCGGGCCTTTGTCTGCGAGGCTTTTCTCTACCTTTTCTAGCCTAGGAAGGAGCCTAGAAAAGTGGCCACAGAACGGCTCGACCAATCGCCGTGACGATCGACTCATGTTGACCACAGTTGTATTCATTTTCAAGACGTGAAGCGGGAAGCTGCCTCCGGCGCGCTTCTTGCCATGCCTGATGAAGCATCCCTTTCCCCGTGCTGGAAGCCTCAACGCTTACCCCCTGGCCATTGTGAGGCAGTCGAGTACGATATGGCAGAGGGCTTCCATGTGCACAGTCTGTCTTGAAGAGTCACGGCATGTAGCGGCTTATGTTTTGGCCAATGAAACAGATTGCTGCGCGGTCATGAGTCTATTTTCAGAGAAATCGTCTTCGCAAGTCTGGGGGCAAGTATTAAGTTCTGCTAGTGATGGACGACTCATTTCTCCGTGGTCGAATGGTCCCTGACCAGACACCCAAAAGGTAAGACCGGGGGGGATGTTTCTGAGTTCCCGGCTGCCGAGACAGCAATGGAATGAAGACGCGTTCCTTTGTCTTTCCTGAATGGATAGGAATGGAAGGAGTAGACGCTGTAGATTGAGGGTCGATCCACCTTGCTACACGCAGGCCCATTTCTGGTGCGTGACAGAATTGCACTCCGAAAAGATGATTTGACTTTTTGTGCCTCTGGCTGCTTGCCTTGGGTTAGGTGAGGTAGCAAGCAGGTGGGTGAGCAAGCAGGTGAGTGGGTGGGTGGGCACTTACTAAGGTAGCGAGGTAGACATCACGAGCCTCTGTGACTGTCACCAAGCTCTGACGTGGCCAGCCCGGCGGTGGTGCGCGATAGTTGTTTGTACTGTGTTCGACCTGACACCACCACTCCGTCCATTTGTGGCGTCCAGCGAGTGCTTAGCAAGAGAGGTCTTGACGGACGCGCGCCCCATCTGGAGCTAACGGGGCGGAGTTAAGGGTTCTGTCGAATGAGAGTTGCTTTTCATGTCATCTATTTACTGTGGCCCGCACAGCGGACTCCGAGCATAAGCACCTTATTTGCTTATGCAGCTAGCTCATGATTGGCGGTGACTCGAACATGTCGTTGGATCATGGATTTTTTGCAATTGGCATCGGGTCGTCTCGTGGCTGCCGGGATTCGACGACGAGCTGTGCTCGATTGCACCAAGACTCCAAGTGCCGGGGCAATAAATCCTCCATATGGGCCTGGAGCTTGGCTTTGGCTCGTCTTTCTTGCCGGGATCGGAGAAGAAGCTCCTTCCCCATCTGCGATGCCGAATTCCGGTATACCGTATTTCTGGTCTTAGCGTGCAAATGTGCTGTCTGACGTTATCCCGTATCTCTCACTCGTCCGCCCTGCATGGATTGCTTGCCGTCTATAGCCCCTTGACGTCTTTCTCTTGCTCTACCCTGCTACTTTCTTCGTTGTATAAACAGCAGGCTGGGTCCTGCATCTGCCCCTCCCATCCGGGGAAGCCATCAATCCCGAGGTCCGATGCTTGCAACTCTTGGTCCAGGCCGCAGCTGAGAGAGGGAGCCTCCGTCTCTTTGCCATTCTGCGCGGCAATTTTCACAAACCAATCATTCCAAATCTCTCGATTATGGTCGGACCGGTGGACAAGGAGGTGCCTGGCGCCCCAGACGTTGAGGCGGCAGCAGTCCAGCCCATCGAGGTCGATGCTGCTGCAACCGACAGCGATGACAGCGTACTGCAGGTTGGCGAAAAAGTTCACCACGATGGGGACGGTATTGCGGACGGCGCCGTCGTCGAGAAGAGTGCCAGCAGAGGTCGACTACACGAGACGAAAACGTGTGCAACGGAAGCGAGTACCGCGACTGGCGCTCCATCCAGCATGCTGCCGCCACCAAAACCCTGGTACAAGCACAAGAACCCGCTGCGCTGGGGCGGTATTCCTCCTGTGCCAGACGAGCCTATTGTTTCCAGAGAATACAAGGCCAGCTTTCTCAGCAAGCTGACCTTTCATTGGATGAATCCCCTCATGACCGTGAGTGCACATCCCCGGGCCAAGTCCCATCATCTTCTTGGTCTTGGGGGTACTTCTTCTCTGTGTGCGGCTGACTTACTCCTTCATTTCGCTCACCCAGGCTGGGTACAAACGCCCACTCAATAGAAACGATATCTGGAGTGTGAATCCGGATCGAGCCGTTGAGCCACTCACCCTCAAAGTCCAGAAGTCTTTCCGGCGACGGGTCAAAAATGGGGACAAACATCCTCTGTTCTGGTCCCTTCACGAGACGTTCCTGTTCGAATTCTGGTTCGGGGGCTTCTTAGCAATTACCACCACTCTCTTTCAAGTTTTCGCTCCCTTTACTCTGCGATATCTCATCCAATTTGCCACCGACGCCTACGTTGCCCAGAAAGAGGGTGCCAATGCTCCCCCCATCTCCCATGGCATCGGTCTTGCCGTTGGCATCACCACGATGCAAGTCCTCCAGGCTCTGGGCGTGAGCCACTTCATATTTCGAGGTATGATGATAGGCGGTCAAAGCAGAGCCGTCCTGATTAGTTTCATCTACGAAAAGGCCATGGTCATTTCCGGCAGAGCAAAGGCGGGGGGAGGCAACTTATTGATGACGGCAGAAGCAGGCAATGGTGGCGAGAAGACGGAAGACGCCAAGAGCAACAAGGGGAAGGACAAAAAGAAAAAGAAGGACACGGCAGGAGCAAAGGGCAAACCCGAGCAAGATGGTCTTGGCTGGGCAAACGGCCGCATCGTCAATCTGATGAGCGTCGATACATACCGTATTGATCAGGCCTGCGCTCTGTTCCATATGACCTGGACCGCGCCAATTGTGTGTCTCGTTACTCTGGTACTTCTTGTCATCAACTTGACGTACAGTGCACTGGCAGGGTTTGGTCTGCTCCTTATTGGCGCCCCAGCACTCACAAAGGCTATCCAGACCTTGATACGTCGCCGCAAAATCATCAACAAAATGACGGACCAGCGCGTTTCCCTGACCCAGGAGATCTTGCAATCCGTTCGTTTCGTCAAGTACTTTGGCTGGGAACAGGCATTCATCGCTCGCTTAGCAGAAATTCGTGCCAAGGAAATCTCCTCCATTCAGACGCTGCTGGCTATTCGGAATGGCATTAATGCAGTCAGCATGTCTTTGCCAATCTTCGCGTCAATGCTTTCTTTCATCGTTTATTCGGTCACAAGCCATGGCCTGGCCCCGGCCAACGTGTTCTCGTCGCTTGCACTGTTCAATGGCCTACGGATTCCGCTGAATCTTCTGCCACTTGTCCTTGGCCAGGTCACCGACGCATGGTCCTCGATGAAGCGAATCGAAGAGTTTCTGCTTCAGGAGGAACAGGAGGAAGATGTCACACTCAGGCACGACGGCGAATACGCTGTAGAGATGGCCGATGCTTGTTTCACTTGGGAGAGAAATCGAACCCGGAATGCCGAAAAGAAAACCGACAAGCAGTCTGCTGCTGTGGTGAAGCGGGAAAAGCCACGAGGCATTGCTTCCATTTCTGAGGAAGCTTCTGTCAGCACACTGGTGGAGGAGCACGAACCTTTCAAGCTCGAGGATCTCAACTTTCAGATTAAACGCGACGAGCTAGTTGCCGTCATAGGGACGGTTGGGAGTGGCAAGAGCTCTTTGCTCGCGGCCTTGGCTGGCGATATGCGCAAGACCAATGGTGAAGTCGTGTTTGGTGCTAGCCGAGCCTTCTGCCCTCAGTATGCGTGGATTCAGAACACGACTCTCCGGAAGAACATTACTTTCGGGAAAGATCTGGACAGAGACTGGTATAGGAAAGTCATCAGGGCGTAAGTTTAGTTCGTCGAGACGCGATTGAATCTGACTCACGAATCTGGTGCTGACACTGCCACTCTTTGTCGGCTCGGCAGTTGCGCTCTCCAACCAGACTTGGACATGCTCCCCAACGGGGACCAAACGGAAATTGGCGAGCGCGGAATCAACATCTCTGGCGGTCAGAAGCAGCGCCTCAACATTGCTCGGGCGCTTTATTTTGATGCCGACATTGTTCTCATGGACGACCCTCTCAGTGCGGTAGATGCACATGTCGGGAGGCACATCTTTGACCACGCTATTCTAGGACTCATGAAGGGCAAGTGCCGGATACTAGCAACCCATCAGCTCTGGGTTCTCAGCCGCTGCGACAAAATCATATGGATGGATGAGGGCAAGATTCGCGCCGTAGACACGTTTAGCAACCTGATGCGAGATCATCAAGGGTTTCAGACGCTCATGGAAACGACCGCCGTTGAGGAGAAGCAAGGAGACGGCGCCGACGAAGTCGCGGTCCCCCTTGATCTTGCCGATGATGCTACGAAGCGCAAGGCCAACAAGAAGGGCGCCGCACTCATGCAACAAGAGGAGAAGGCTCAGTCAAGCGTGCCTTGGTCCGTGTACGGGGCCTACGTCCGCGCTTCGGGCTCAATCCTCAACGCCCCCCTCGTCTTGCTCATCCTCATCCTCTCGCAAGGTGCCAACATCACCACCGGCCTGTGGCTCTCATGGTGGACTTCGGATAAGTTTGGATACTCTACTGGGAAGTACATTGGCATCTACGCCGTCATGGGTGCGGGCCAGGCCCTGTTGATGTTTATCTTCTCGGTTCTCCTGTCCGTGCTGGGGACCAACGCCAGCAAGGTCATGTTGCGAGTTGCCATGCAGCGTGTGCTTCGGGCTCCCATGTCTTTCTTCGACACGACGCCTCTGGGCCGCATCACCAACCGCTTTTCTCGAGATGTCGACGTCATGGACAACAACTTGACCGACGCCATTCGAATGTACTTTATCACGTTGGCCATGGTCACAGCCGTCTTTGCTCTCATTATTGCCTACTTCTACTGGTTTGCCATTGCCCTGGTTCCGCTTTACTGCCTCTTCATCCTCTCCGCCGCGTACTACCGAGCCTCGGCCCGCGAAGTCAAGCGATTCGAATCCGTGCTGCGATCCAGCGTGTTTGCCAAATTTGGTGAGGGCCTGAGTGGAGTGGCCTCAATCAAGGCTTATGGACTGAAGACAAGATTCATAAATGATCTTCGAGAGTCGATCGATCAGATGAACGGCGCTTACTTCCTGACCTTTTCCAACCAGAGGTGGCTCTCTGTCCGCCTCGACATGGTGGGCAACGCCCTCGTCTTCACCGTGGGCATTTTGGTCGTCACATCGCGGTTCAATGTGAGCCCTGCCATCAGTGGCCTGGTCCTGAGCTACATTCTGTCCATTGTGCAGATGCTGCAGTTCTCTGTTCGTCAGCTTGCCGAAGTCGAAAACGGCATGAACGCTGTCGAGAGACTGCAGTATTACGGTACAGAGCTGGAGGAAGAGGCCCCTCTGCACACGATTGATGTCCGCAAGAGCTGGCCGGAAAAGGGCGAGATTGTTTTTGAAAGGGTCGAGATGCGGTATCGCGAGCGCCTGCCCCTTGTTCTGCAGGGTCTATCCATGCGCATAGGCGGCGGAGAACGAATCGGCATTGTTGGTCGGACTGGGGCCGGCAAGAGCTCCATCATGAGCACCTTGTTTCGTCTCGTCGAGATCTCGGGTGGCTCCATCACCATCGACGGCATCAACATCTCTACCATTGGTCTTCAAGATTTGCGGTCTCGGCTCGCCATTATCCCGCAAGATCCCACCCTCTTCCACGGCACTGTCCGGAGTAATCTGGATCCGTTCCAAGAGCACACCGATCTGGAGTTGTGGTCAGCCCTTCGCCAGGCCGGTCTCGTCTCCGTCGATTCGTCCGTGGATGATGGTAGGGTGGACTCGTCTCCTCGCATAAATCTCGATAGTGCCGTCGAAGAAGAAGGCCTCAACTTTTCCCTCGGTCAACGTCAGCTCATGGCTCTGGCTCGCGCTCTCGTGCGCGGCTCACAGATCATCATCTGCGACGAAGCCACGTCCTCGGTGGACATGGAGACTGATGACAGGATCCAGAGAACCATGGCGACGGCGTTCAAGGGCAAAACCCTTTTGTGTATTGCTCATCGTCTGCGAACCATTATTGGCTACGACCGCATCTGCGTCATGGACGCCGGGCAGATTGCCGAGATGGACACGCCACTCGCCCTGTGGCAGCAAGGCGGTACGTTTCGAAGCATGTGTGATCGTAGTGGTATTCGGCAGGGGGACATACAGGGCGCAAGACAGGGCCTTGCCCTCTTGGATGCCGGTGAAACGGCGCCTGCATCAGATGCAACGGGACTCGGTGAGACATAATCAACGCAAAGACAGCAGCAATGCATAGCCCTTATCTCAAGCTCTGGTAGCAGAAGCAAGGGCTTTTGAGTCAGAAGAGAGGGGTAATGGCATTAACCTGTTGAATTCAGATTCCCATGCATGTATGTATATAGACAACGGGACACGGCGAAGTAAAAGCAAAATCTGCTGGCAGGATACGAGGACACGAGAATATAAAGATGCCAGAGTCATTTTTTTCATCTTTTCATTTACAGAGACAGGTGTCGACATATGTTGGGATAATGACACCAGTTTATAAAATTCGCTGTTTGCCTCGCCCCAGTCCCCCATTATTTGACAATCAAATTCAGACCCCGAGGCGTGCTTTATACGTGCCAAGAATTCAACTCCAACTTGGCCCCTCCGGCCTCCCCCCTCTTTCGGTGCTTTTGCTAACAGCTGCAGCCCTGATTCTCTGTACAAAACGCCCCTTGACCTCTTTTTCTCTTTTGACAAGATGTCACGAGCCAGGTACCTAAGGTGGTCATGGCTCATTCCCTGGTAACTACTTACATATGTGTGTACCTATATGATACAAGACGCTTCGAACGCACGTGAAACGAACGCCTAAATCCGTCAAACGCAACTCGACCCCGGGGAATAAACAAAAAGGAACTCCTCCCCCACAATGGCCCATTGAAGCTGGCCCTACAAAAAAATGAAACCTCGTCGGGGGGGGGGGGGGGGAAACATAAAGGAAAAGGGATAAAAAAAATAAGAAGAAGAGAATCAAAGACGACCTAGATGCGGTTCGAGGACATGTCAGACCGCCGCGGACCGGATGAAGGGGCCATGTGAGGCGGCGGGAGGGCATTTGGATCGTCGGTCAGGAGGTCTTCGAGGTAGGCGCTGGGAGCACGCTGTCCAGGGGCCAGATTCACATTGAGCGAGCTGTTGCTGAGGTTTCGCCGCGCCATGGCCTGGGGAGACTCGGGCGGGGAGATGTCCAGTGTGTGACGCGAGGTGTTGGCGTAGTGACCTCGGGAATCGGGACGGAGGTTGGATAAGCTGATGGAACTGTTCTGGTGGGCTATTCCTCCCAAGCCACCGGCGACACCTACGCCTCCGCCGCCGCCGCCACCTCCCCCAGGTGAACTGCTGCCGGCAGCGTAAAAGCCCGAGGGCAAGAAGGACGATCCGCGGGTCGAAGTCACGCCGGCTCCGGCTCCGGCTCCGGCTCCAGCTCCGGCAGTGGGAGAGTAGAAGAGATTGGTCTGGCTGGGCTGAGCAGAGGGAGCCGGGCCGCCGCGATTGGTCCTGCGAACACCGCGCGCGCCCGCGTACGCGGCAGACGTGGCGCCTCCTCCGAGACCCAGAGACATGGATGACGAGTGATCCGTGTACTTGTAAAAGGGGGCGGGCGGGGCCGGAAACGCGGCCTTCCTGTCGGTGGTGTCGTGCTGGGCCATGGCGGCGCGTTCGACGGACCGATGAAGCATGAGCCCGACTATGCAGCGCCAGAGCAGGATGGCCAGGCCAAAGGCACCCAGAATGGCACCCACGGCGATGAAGACGGTGCCGTCTGGGAGATTGGATTTCTGCATAAACGGTGCATTGTTCGTCGGCGGCACGCTTGCTGGTGGATAGGTCGGAATGGCAGCAACCCCCGTCAGGGTTGGGAAGTTGTTCGGAGCCGTGTTGGAGGGCGTGACTGTGACGACGGTCATTGTGTTGGTGGGCTGGGTTTGCTGCTGGGTCTGCTGCTGGGTCTGCTGCTGGGTCTGCTGTTGTTGAGTCTGCTGTTGCTGAGTCTGCTGTTGCTGGGTCTGCTGTTGTTGGGTCTGCTGTTGTTGGGTCTGCTGCGGCGACTGCTGACCCTGTTGAGTTTGCTGCGACTGCTGCCCGACCTGTTGAATCTGAGGGGTTTGGACGGTCTGGACAGGCTGTGCGGCCTGCGTCAAGATGGCGTTGGTTTGGGCGTCCGGGATCGCTTGGATTTGCTGCGCGGCCGCGGGAACGATCAAAGCGACGAGGCCGAGGACAACGGCCGTCCCCGATGTAGAACGGATGGACCGCATGATGGAAAGAGCGCGCAGCGATTGTGATTGGGAGACGTCGACGGCGGTTCAGTGAATGTCTTTAAATCCTAGAATTGGCAGACAGGCCCGGGGACTTCGCGGCGGCTCGGAATGGTCGTGTCGTCTGTCGTATTCGGGGGAGATTGCGAGGAGGAGCGCGAGATGGCGGGGCGAGGGCGGCGACGGTTCGGAAACAGACAATGATTATGCGCAGCTGACGATGATTCGGAAAAAACAAAAAGAATGTCGTTGGCCCATGGACCGAGCACCAGCGCAGCGGGCGATAACGTGCTGGAGTGCTGGAGTGCCGGAGTGCCAAAGTGCTGGAGCGCTGGAGATGATGGTGCAGACGAGAAAACAAGGGAAACAAAAACCTCGTTCTCGCACCCCCTTGATGTTTGCCCATCTATTGACTGGACTGGCCTGACTAGAAACGGGGGAAACTGCGGGACTCGGGGCCCCCGCTTTTCGTGCCGCACCAAGCCGTATTAGGCATCATTCAACCTCGAACCTGGCATCGACGATTTGAAACGAGCAAGGGAAAACCGAGGCGCTACGCTTTCTCTGCTCCGGGGCGGATAAGGGCAATCAAACGTGCTGGGCTGGCCCCGAACCGAATCGTGTAGAGCCATCTCTTCTTGCTCGCCTCGTATTCAGCTGGACTCGGCTGACGGTGCTGCGTTTGTGGTGGTGAGGGTGACGTGTTGGTTGCTCTTGGAAAAAAAAATTGAATCTGTCTCGTCACAACAAAATAAAAAAGAGAGAGAGAGAGAGAGAGAGAGAGAAAACAAATCAGGATTGGAAAAATGCAACAGCAAATCAGCTTTGCCATCTACCTAGTAGGTACCTGATCTCGTTGATATATCCTGAGAGTCGTCGGCCTGGGCATTCTGCGCCCGGAACGGCAAAGTTCCGGCAAGCCCCACGTGACCGTTGTCAACTCTAACGTGCACCGGCGGCCTCGTCATGTCAGCCCGGGTACTCCCAACAGGTATTGGCACATCTTGATCCGGCACAACGCCACTCTTTCATTCCGTAATCCGTCTTTTCCCACCACCGTTCGAACTGGTCGAGCACTTTGCCATGGAGGAGGAGCGCCTGTGGAAGTTTCGCAAGCCCGAGTGGCTTAACAGCGTCTGGGCACGCAACGCCGGCGTATATGCCTCGGGGGCCTTGGTATGTCGAAGCAGCGGTTATTTCACCCCATGACTTGGCTCACGGACGCTCAATATCAGCCATTTTCCCGGGAAAACACAGATAATCGCAGCATCTAATCAGTCACTAGTTCTCCATTGCCTTTTACGTCATGCTCGATTCCGCCGTGTGGTCCAAGTCGTCCATGAATGGCTCCAACGTCCACATCAAATTTGTCGACTGGCTGCCCTTTATCTTTTCCAGTCTTGGCATGCTCATCATAAACTCGGTCGAGAAGCAGCGCCTGAGCGCCGACTCCTTCAGCTATAGCGGATCTGGGGTTGCTTGGAAGGCCCGTGTGGTTCTGTTTCTGGGGTTTGCCGCACTCGCCGGCGGTATGGCCGGAGGCGTCACCGTCTTCGTGCTCAAGTTTATCGTTGCCGACGTTGCTATGCCGGCTCTTGGAATGGGCATTGAGAATCTCGTCAGCAATGCTCTTGTTGGCTTCAGGTGAGCGTTGAAAAAGCTTGAGGTGTTGTCGTGCTTTGCTCAGTGGCGGTTTTGCTAACGGAATGTTGAAGCTCTGTGGTGCTCTGGATCAGCCAGAATATGGAGGACGAGTATTCCTACAACCTGTCTTTATGAGATGAGGGTTTCAGGGGATCAGACGAATCACGCAGCCAGATTGACATGGCGCCTTTGATCAAGCTTGATTGGATCGGTCCTGGAATGGTGAAGGGTTGTACCATCAGTCGAAGCGTCGCATTTTTTTTTTAGAGCTACCTCGAGTTTTCATTTCTTTTTCTGTTCTTTTTATTTCTGTCCCTCTTCTCCTTCCTTTTTTTTTTGTCACGCGTCGCAAGTGGTATGGAACGGCTGGTTGGTAACTAAAACGATAATGGATTGCCGTAGTTATCATGACCTGAATAAGACAGACCCGCAAACCTGATAAACTTTAGGGAAAGATTGTGAGAACATGTAAATGATATTACCAGTAGTGATATCAATGTAAATGATATTACCAGTAGTGATATCAGGATCCTGACTTTTTTTTTTTTTTTTGCATCCATTTTCTCGTTTATTTTCCTTCTTTTGCCTGTTTCTTCTTTTTATAATAAACCGCGCTCCCCCCTCCCCTTCCTAGCGACGCACCTGCCAAGAGGTCACTGCCATGTTGCGCGGCAACCACCCCCAGACCCCACCAATCATCGCCTCCACATCCCCCAAAATCACTGAGTAAGTACCGTATCAAGCAAGGCCATTGCTTGCTCAGCGGCAACAGCATCATCACCACGTCTCATCAAGGCTGCCGACAATGAGTCAGAGACAAATTTCGTCCAAAGGCGCCTCTCGCCCACGCGCCGCCGTCAATCTCTTTCGCGGCCAGCTGACGCGTCGGCCACCGGCCTCGTCGACGAATTCTTCCGAAACGTTACGCCTCGACGTCGAAGTTCTATCCGACACGTCTGAGATTGTGGTGCGCAATCAGCAAGGCGAGATTGAGCTGGGAGATCCGCCTGCGCTCCTGTCTGACGGATTGGACGAACAGGCTGACGAAAGGCTTGAGATAGAGAGTAGGTTATATGTTTTTTTTACTTGTTGGCGCGGTTTTACAAGGCTTGGAGGGATGACGTTCGCTGATTTGGGGGGGGGTTTTGTCGTCTGTTTAGAGGAGAGGCAACGACTTGCCGAGGCGGTGAAACATCATCGCGTCAGCAGTACTTCTGTCCCGGATCAGTCTGAGGGTGAGGTTCCCGTGTCACTTGATGCATGGCAAGCAACTGTGGCTGATTTCCTCTGGCTAGAACTACTCGAGGCTGTGAAGGCGAGTCTACACGCCAAGGTGTCGGCGCTCGCTGAGGATAATTGGATGTTTGAACCGGAAGATCAACTGCGATGAGGCTTTGCCCCGCTCTCGTCGACTTCCGATGCAGTGCTATGGGAACCCTATGCGACCCAAACATGCAACCAAACTCGCTGCCGTCAAGACTCGGTTTCTTTGCCACACCACCACTGCTGGTATCTCGGAGTAATCAATATGCAATCTCATCGCCCATTCAACGAGTTCCTTTCACAGTTCCGCAAGAGACTAGTCCAGCCCCTCGGCGACGGAAGTATCTGGTATCGTGATGCCCTGTCTCTGCGGCTGTTGAGCCGCGCCTCCCACCGCGCCACCGCCAAAGAGTCCGCTCATCATGTCCATCAAGGGATTGCTCTGTCTAGGCTTCTGGATCCCAAAGTACATCTCGGCAATCATCTGTAGAGCCTCGGTCCACCCCTCGGTCTCGTTGATCTGCGTGCTGTACTTGGACACGAGGCCCCTAAACAACTCTGGCGATGCGCGCTGAACGGCAAGAAGCAACAGACCCAACAAGTTCAGCAGCGGCAAGCTGGGAAAGACGCGCAGATCAGATTTTGCGCTTGATACGTGCTGGACACCAAGGCTAGGGTTGTCGCTGTCGAGAGCGCTCGTGAACAGTCGGTAGGAGGTATTGGCGGCACGAACATTGCCTACGAGCAGATAAGGCAATATAAGTCGTGCGGCGAAATGGGGTGCAAGATGTGCCTCGCCCTCTTTGTACCAAGCATATTCCATCTTGAACAGCGCTTCGGGCGAGTCTTTTGTTCCGATAATCAGGTGCTTCTCTGCTTCGTACGTGTCGTGCTCTTCTGCGTACAATGATCCCGCGGCGTGATGCAGCTCTGGGTCTCCTGCCGGGTACTCGCCGTGTTTGGCCGACCAGCTGTATGCAGAAATTCGTTAGTTCGAGGAGATTCCCTTTCCTGGGTGGTGCAGGTGACTTTTTTTGTCGGTCCGTCGCGCACTCACGCAATGAGCTCCCCAATGAACTTCTTCCTCGTGGGTTCCTCGGGATGGAACAATCGCAAGCACGTCAACAATCGACCTTTGGAGGCGGAATCAGGCACCAGCTCGGCCTGTCTGTACACGTCCACCATCATGATGCACAGATCGCCGCCGCTGCCGCCCTGGCCGGCCTTGAGAAGCGATTGCGCAACATTTGAAAGGACGTCGATGGCCGAGCTCCAGTTCTTGGTCTTGATGTAGCGCGAGGCAGCGACCCGGGTCTGCTGCTGGGCCTCGTAGTAGTCGCCGTCGGAGATCTTCTCCTGCAATCGAGCCACGATGCGGTCGACCTTGCTGGCCATGATGAGCTGGTCTCTGTCTGGTCGGCACGCCAAATTAAGTCAAGGTGGGTCTCGTAGCCTGACCAGGAGGGTCCAGGATGGCGGAATGTTTTTTTTTTTTCTCTGCTTCCTCTCTCTCTCTCTCTCTCTCTCTCTTTTGTTTTAAAATGATTGGGGTGGTGAAAGCGTTTGCTAGTGATTGGAGATGAAGAAGGTAGTGAGTGACTGGCGTGGTGTGGGGCACAGCAGCCAACGAGAAGACCCACCGGTTTTTCCTCTCGTGCTCTAAGTCGTCCAAGCTTTCTGCATCGTCGTGGAATTTCTCGCCGTCAATGAACCAGCAGATGAGCGCTTCCCTGATGACCGTTGCTCAAAAACGAAAAAAAAAAAATCAAAGAATAAAAAACTAAAGAAAACAAATACGGGGCTTTGTGTTAAGGGGCTGTTTAAAATAGTTGGATAATTTCGCAAATCTGCGAGATGTACTTCCTGGCCACTTGAGCATATTCCCAAGACTGGCCAGCCATTGCGACATTGGCATCATCTTCTTTCTCCATGTGCATCGTGAAATTCGGTCAAAAATCTATAATCGTTTTCATACAACACGAAGATGTGCGTATCGCTTCCGGCTCGCGCATGGCACACTTCGCGCGCACATACAGAGTACATGCCAAGTTTCAGGCCGCCAATGGCACACATGCCCGTCCTACGCCGTGGTCAGAAGGGAACACGATCCTTGCAGCATATCCTTCCTGCAACTGCAACTCCTTCTGGGTGGCAAATGCGTTGCCAGTCACCGTGGCTGAGACGGCTGCTGCAAACGCCAATGGACAGGGCTTCAAGACAGCTTACACAGTGCTGGGACCAGTGTCTGGTCCTATCTTGTCCGTTTGATGGAGGCAGACTGCGCGCCGTGCAAGGATGGCGAGACTAGAGTCGTTTTTTTCAGTCTCTTCGAAAGCTAGACGTCAGAAGAAGAAGAAGAAAGAAAAAGAAATGAGATTACGTGTGTGGTATCTCCGCACGAAAGTTGAGGGTTGTTGAGAGTCTCCCCGCCAGCGAGCCATGCCATGTCGTCTCGCTTCCTTCGACGCCCCAGACCAGACTATGGCCGATGCCGATATCAGATGCATGGCACAGTCCTCATTGATCGGCCATTTTCAGCCTTGCGACTTGCCGAGGTGAAGTGCGCCAACTCTTTGTTGGACGTGGCAGACCGCCAGAACGCCCATAGCATGACTCTTGCGGTGCGGGGTGTCGCCGAGCTTTTCCGTCTAGTAGGCCGCGAAGAAGAAATCAATCAGCAGATCCTCGCATTTTCCGTCTCTCATAACCATGAGGAGGTGCGAATTTTCAGACATTATCTAGTAGCAGTTCAGGGGAATGAATTTCAGTAGGTGAAGATTACGGTGTTAGGTCGTGCCTGCCGTGAGATATGTAAGTGGATCCGGTCATGTGATTGCTCACACCTCTCCTAAATAAGCACGAGCTAGTACCACTAGTGTCACGGCAAAAGATTCGGTCAGATCCTCCCTCGGCGTACTTGGGAAGCTTCTCCACACACAATGAATGTCGACCGAGATGACCGAGATATGATTCAGCCTGGTGACCGGTGTATAAGAGAATGTTCGGGACGAAGAGGATTGACGATACACGAGTTCGGCCCCCAAAAGGCTGCTCCCACCTCTCCTGAGCCAATCTAATCCGACGCAACATCATCTCATGTCCGTAAGTCGGCGAGGCGAGCCTTTTGTCTCGGCCGCAAGAAGAGCCATGGCTTTTCAATCAGCAAAGGATCCTTCCTGCCTGCCCTGTCGTCAGCTTGCGAGCTACCGCACTGCCCCTGCATCTTTGGCCTTGGGGGGGGGGGGGGGGGGGATGGGGGGCAAGTCAAGGGTTCTTGACGTATGAGAGAGTCCGAGCCTGTGTTTCCGCACAGTCTGCTTTCTGCTCAAAAGGCCGGACAGTCTTTGATCGGTGCCGTGTGATGTGATCCTGCAGCGATCTCGCCCCGCACCATGGCCAATGATACATACTCACATCTGCAAGGTTGCAGCGCCTTTTTGTGTGGGAAATGTATTACTCAAGCCTGCAGTCAGCATTGCCACCTGTGCAACGAGTCCATGTCGAACCGTATTTCCGGAATGTCAAGGACGGCGGCGATACTTGGATGGACAAGCATCCTGAACGACGTTTTGCACTTGCCCTTGCTGACGTGTTATTGAAAAATTGTAGCCTTGAGGACGATTCAGTCGTTCCTACATCATTCTCTCCTATTTACTGACAAATCTTTCCTCGTCTCTTTCTTTTCTGAACCGTCATTCACCTTGCGATTGCTTCATCGCCTCAGTAACTACGGCACTCGTTCCACTAACCCCCCCCC
>JMQE01001560.1:0-16910 GCA_000731825.1 Hypocrella siamensis | reverse complement strand
GGGGGGGGGTGTGTTTACTTCTACCTCGTCTACATGTAGAGGCGGAATTCAGACGGTCATTGCCTTGAAAAATGCCCAGTCAAGTTTCAAGGTTTTCCCACGATTGATTTGGTTTCTTCACCCGCCCTAGGAGCAAAGGCACGTCAAAAAACGACAGGTGGGTTGATCACTCAATTTTTTTTCTTTTCCCTTGCGACTCTCTGTTCAGCTCAGCAAGCTTATCAGTGGAGTCCACTTTTTGCCCAATGGTGTAATTGGACCCTGGTTCTGCTCTCATTGCGGGAGCTACGTTACTGGACTGGACCTTGTACCTTTGGTACCTTGCCTCCCCACCACGACCACAAGCGCAGGCGCCATGGGCCTTGGGGCCATGGACCAGCTATTGATCCGAGTCGAGATGAGGGCTACTGTAAATGGCCCAAAGCTGGCGTTGTTTTTTTTTTCTTTTGTTTGAACCTTGACTCAAAGTTTGTTTTGCGGGGTGCTACGTAACTGACGAACACCTACCTCCCTGTACGATACGCGGTTAGGCTTGGTTTCCAGTGCCCGACCGATAATCGGCAATCCCCACCTCCACCAGCTCTCTCTGCACAGCACGTCGTCGACGTACATGGCGTCATTCATTCCCAAGGCAGGCCAGACCAGCTGCCTCCCGTTGGAAAAAGCGCAGGGAGGGTGCGGCTGCAGCCGACAAAAGAAAGGTACGGCACGTACGTAACTTTCTCTCCTCAAGATCATGACGCCTCGACAAGAGATCAAAGTTTCCTTTCCCCCCTTCCTCCCTGCTTGCCAAGCTTTGGATCTACAGTAGGTTGCTGCCTTTTGACGCTATTCTTGGCTGGCGGCTATTGTAGATGAAAGAAGAAGAAGAAGAAAAAATTGGGTTGCCGTGCGAAGGCGATGAGGAAAGAACCCACCAAAACCATCATGAGGTCCTTTACCACAAGCGCGCCAACAGCATCGATACACGTATCGGTGATTTTTCTGCATAGCACTGACAGCTGCTAGAATCGGGCGAGGTAGCTATCAAGTCGCTGCTCCGCGACTTGGATCGCTAGTGAACGCGCAAAGGGAGAAGAAAGCTTACGCACCTTGTCACTGGGGCGTACTGACCGGGCGGGCCGTTACTATCCGACAAAAAAGTTTCCGCGTCGTCTTCTTTCCTTGCCAAACGCCACACCCTGTCCAGCAATTGTTCAGGGGAGGCCGGGCTGGAATCAACGCGCACGGGTGCAAGCCGCCCGTGAGGGAGGAGAAGACGGCCTTGTATTCGGGCCGAAACCGCAGAATCGCCAATTCAAACAGCCACTTTTGGTTCACGTGTTTTTTTTTAATTAGTTGATTTCCATCCCTCCCGAGCTTTCGCGCAGCCGTCGCTGGACGGGGTTTCGCGGCGGTCTTGCGTGGGTGGGTTCGTTCCTCGACAGCTGTGCTTTCGTGGCCCGAGCCCTGGCGAAAGATGAGAGAGATCCTGGCAAGGACAAGACATCGCTTCCAAACATTCACATACCATGGCGATTCTGGGGTTCGGCACCAGAGCGTGCGGAACGCAGGTGGACCTACAAGCTGCAAAGAGGAGGTCCATGAATGCTCGCCACAAGATGAAGACGTGCGGTGTCAATGACTGTGTTGAAGAGAAGCTGTCTTGATTCATGACCGTCGTTCTTTCGATGCTCTAGATACAAACATATGGGATATAAACAATATGTAGATGGGCGCTTGTACAAACGCGCCTCTAAAGGCACAAAATGGCCACCAATAGATCCCTCCGCATCTTGCGAAAGAAATGGTCGGTCGCCTGCTCTGAAGGCGTCGGTCCGGCATAGGAGCAATTAAGCCCCAAGGCCGCGCGCCTGCGCAAAGCTCTTTCAAAAATTAAAATTAAACACTGTTCATGGGATTACCGTCTTGGCTCAGTTGTGCTGCTTGGCCTGCGCGTTTCTCCATCTCCTGTGAAGTCATGAATTATTATTGTATGGACTGAAGGGTACACGCCAGGCCACGGGGCGCAAGGGAGTTTGTGTTTTGGACTCTAGGCTCGATGCAGTTCGACTTGGAGAGGGCTGGAAATCGCGACGTTGAATTGTTTCTGGGGAGTGAAGTACGAGGACATGAGGATTTGGCATGTGGCGTGGCTGCGCGATAACTGCCATTAGGCCGCCGGACTTATCCGCGTCGCAATGCAGCGCGACCGTGTGGGTTGTATGCGCACAGTCGATGCCACTCGCGAATCAATCGGCGTGCTCACCTTCTTTCACATGTGATTATGGAAGGTTGCAATCTCGAGTATTTCGACGAAAGGAGGCCCCCGGGGGAAGCACCATTCGACATTGGCGTCTCGGTTTTTGCTCAACTTCTGACGCTGATCAGTGCAGACTCTTTGACTTGTTCGAATCGGCCAGGGTAAGCCTGACTAGGCGCTGATTGCTGTGTGGGGATGCGATTGCGAATCTGTGCCAAAGACCCTGGGGGAGAAGCGCAGCAAGATGAGACGAAGGGCCGGCAGGGACGTGCATATCAAGCCAACGCATATCTCAACGGTCGACCACCACACTACGTCGAACTCGTCCCAGGGAGGATTCGTAGTGCTCCCGTACCGAGGAAGAGCTGACAGTCGTAGGAAAGAGACAATCGTTGCACTGGGACACAAAGTCAGCAATTTCTCCCGCACAGCCCGAGCACGAGCAGCAGGGTAACGGCAGGAACAAACTCACATGAGACCAGTCAGAAACATGAGACAGACGCCAATCTTCTTCTTCCAATGAAGCCTCAGCTTCCGCACTTGACTGATGGGAACGCCTAGCAGACAAAAGTCTGACACGATGTTGAAAGCCCCATGCGCCCATCCGGCCGCGTTAATGTCGAGACACGAGCCGGGGGGGAGGGGCCCGTTTCGCCAGTCATATTTGGCCCACTGCGAGTCGATTGGCAGGCACTGAAAGACAACCCCGATGACGAACCCTGATGTGAAGCCGACGTGGAAGACGACCAAGGCCCATAGGACATAGCGAGTCCGGCGCCCGGGGAATATTTTCATGTAGAAAAAGACAAGGGAAAGCTTGACCAGTCCTATGAGTATGAGGTAGAGAAGTTGCATGGCGTAAAAGTAGACGCCAAAGGCCTCGAGTGAAGAGCGCGTGAGTCCCCACATGTCGACGCCGAGTCCGTTGGTGGTGAGTCCAGCAACTTCCAGGATAATGCAGGTCAGGCCGAGGGGCAGGGCAGAGAGGATGATCCAATCGTCGGTTTCTAGTCGTCGCGTTGTGCTGAAAAACTGCTTGAACCCGAGCCGTAGCACCACGGTGGCGCCTGCGATCAGGCCAAACGTAAGACACATGACGTTGAACCGGACCACCTGATTTCGGACGGGAGCATGGCAAAACGTCTTGGTGATGTTGTTGCTGTCTATCCGGTAGAAATCATCTTGTTAATAACGTTGTGCCAGATCAAGCTGAGAATGCAAGAGCCACGTACATAGAGCCTCAGGCAGAGTGCATGTATCAAGAAGACAATCCCGGATCCTGTCGGACCAATCAATCTGGCATACACATGTTGTGTTGGAGAAATCGCAGTCTCTGCTGTAGCACGCAACCTGCATCAATCAAAGGTAAGTTTCTGTGTATCAAGGGTTGCCTGGGAAGTAACTTACAGCACACGGTGACAGCATGGACAGTTCATTATCACTGATATCCGTGCCGGACGCGTTTGCTGCCGTTGCTGCTGCTGCCGCTTGCCGTAACGCAACAAGTGCCATGAACAGCATGAGGGTAAGCCGGCTGGCCTTGGGTGCCAACTTGACGTCAATCATGGCCATGATGACGTTGACAGGTACAGAGAGGGGAAGAAGCCGAAGATCTGACTTGGCCTTGTCACACTTTGACGGTCTATAACATGAAGACTTGAGGGGTTGCAGCAAGAAAAAAGGCGGATTTGTACCCCGATTTATGCCCGCAGGCGTCGGCTCGTGATTGTTCGACGTATGGTATGTTGCAACGTGAAATAAGACGGTCGACGTTGGGATGTGAGAGGGATCTCGATCCGTTCAAAGTCGAGCCGCGCTATCTCTTTGGAATACCTGGCTTGTCTATGCAGTTTGAAGCTCGTTGTTCCTCTCCAATACGTCGTTCGATCAAATCCTGGCCTCGGGGTATGGACATGTATTATGAAAACCAAGCAACAGAGATGATGACGAAGAACGAGGTCTCGCCGGCAGAGAGGAGAGAGAGGAGGCTTCTAAAGATCAGCCGAAAAGCTGGGGAAACGGGCCACGGATACGGGCCAATATCAGGCTCATCTCCTCGGGTTGCGGTCCTTCCTTACGCCATTTGCGACGAGGTGCGATCAGTCCGTGCACCGCGTGTCCTTGAACAGGCTGGAGCTGGAACTGGTCTAGCCGTGTGCGTCGCTTTGACCATTGGTAACATTTCCCGTCTCACTTGCAAAGATTGCTGGCTTGGCCTTTCCGCCGCCAGCGCGGTGCTTGCAACCATGCATGTGTAGTCCTATGCGTACATGGCTGATACGGACCGTTGAAGCATCTTTCGCATCAATTGTTGCCGTCGCCTCGCTCCCGGTCTCCTTCCGTTCTCTGTCTCGGTAGTTGGCAGCCAGCACGACGGCGACGATGATTCGCTGTGGGGGGAGAGAGCCAGCTGGCATGCCAGCCGTCAACAGACGCCGCCGGTCGGGCAGAGAGCCCCACCATAAGCCGCTATTTCGCCACCGCCCAGCTCCGCCCAGCTCTCTTTTGGTGTTACGGGTATTATTCTCATGGGCTGAGTCGAAGAGATTCAACCATCAATCATTCTGTTGATGACGGATCATGTCGCCCTGGCGATATGGCAATTCATCTCCAATAAGCACTTGATGATTGATCGTCATCTTTGGCGCTCTCCGTGCTCTTCCCGCAAACGTGAAACATCTCAACGTTGACGGGATCTGCGTCAGGGGAAAAGCCAGCTTCCAAGTCTGAGACAAATCCATTCGACTTGCAATTCGCCGAACCTGCGAGACACCTGCGCATTCTCACCATCTACACCCACTGAACGTACATATCCCCCCCTCCCCTTTCCCGGAGCCTCAGCTCATTGCGTGCCAATCACGGCGGCAAGCTAATGGAAACCTTGGAACCTAGTGTGACCCACTGAGCCAATGCCCAAAGCGACGATGGCTCTGGATCTAAGAAAAGTCCCAACACTTCGCCCGCCTGCCATACACGCCAACGGAAATCATCATTTGCCCGATCGATAGCTTCGGCTACTAGCGTCGATGATGCAGACTTCCGTCTTCGTTCCTCCCTGTGTGTACGAAGCTGGCCTAAACGCGCAGCGGGGCCTCATTGACGGACCTTGCAGCTTTAGTGTCGAGCTTGTCTGCATTTGATGGTTCAGGGCAATCTGCATGGCCTCATAGGATCCGAGTGAGAGGCTCGACACTCTTTCTCGTGAGAAAAATGGCAGGGCAGGAATCTAAAAATTGCTCGAAAGTTCTCTTGAGAGCCAAGCCTGAAGATTCTCCGCGCCCTGAAGCCTCCAGGATCTGTCTTTTCTTAGAAGACGGCGAGGCTTGATGGAGCTGTATGTCTGTAGGGTACTTGATGGGCGCCGATCCGGCACCACATGACTTCCCTGTGCCATGACCTTGAATGCCCCAGAGCCAGGGCGTCGGTAAGTCCGGTCCGTCCTGAATTTTGGGGGTCCCAGGAGAGCCTGAGCGCGGGAGTTTGTATTCGAAACTCCTGTTAGGGTCCTCGCAATATCCTCCAGAATTAAGCCGCGTGAATTTCCGCGCTGACTGTGCCGCGAAGTCATGGGCTCTTGGCAGGGGCATCTTTCCTTGTATCCGACGAAATTTGCAATGCGCTTTGAACCGCGTCATGACCCTTCAGCGCATTTAATCGGCAATATGTTGGGATGAACAAATAAGGTCCGGATTGGCGACTCCGGAGCAAGCGCGCGACCGCGCATTACCTTAGTGCCCGCTTCCCAATCTCGGGTGAAGCAGGAAAACGTTTTTTAGATTTGCTGATCTCACGGAGCACGGCATAACCTTTGTCTCATGGCCGTCATCGTCATCCACAAACCACATGGCATTATAAGCCTCACCTTGTTACACGCCGGGCACATGCATGCGTCCGTGGGAGGGAGTTCACGAAACGAGTGAGCACGTGTCTTCAAAATTCAGCCTTGTAGCCGCGCCCTCTCCTCTCCAAGCCAAATAATGCATCCCATTCCAGTCAGACGGAATCGTCACTACCTCAAGCGCTCTCATTTTGGGGGCCCATCCATCAGACAGAAATCACATGGACGCTGCGGTCTCTCGTCATGGCAAACTGCTATCCCAGCAGCTAGATCAAGGGATAGAATCTGCTGAAATATGCCCTGACTGTCAGTCCCGTCGCGTTCTCGCCAAAAAACCACTGCACGGCGCGCGCCAGCGATTGGTGCGCGGTAAGGGTTGCCTCCATGCGCTTTGAACCTGTCTGAGTCAAGTGCCTCATTCCGCGCTCTGGCCGTGATCTGCATCTCCAATGCAACCGCATATTCCGGTGCAAGCTGGACCGAGGGGCGGTTTCTTGATTGTGTATTTCTTCTCGAGACCAATTTTCATTATTCTTTCCCCCATCAAGGCTCCGCTGCGTCTGAATTTTGCGCCGGCATCGGATCAGACGAAAATGTTGATCTTTCCTAACTTTGCGTCTTGTCTTCCTTTGAAGGCGTCACTCGTTCGAAAAGTTCAGAATCTCCACCATGTTCCTTGCCGCGCTCGTGCGTTTCAAGAAGCTCGTCTCGGCCAACGTCCAGTCTCGTAGCCATTACACTAGTGTGAAATATCGCCAAGCCGTCATCCCAGGAGAGTGAGTGCGGGGGCGAAGGTAATCCAGTCGAGGAAAACGTACAGCCATTCCGCCAGTTGAATGATAAGAAAAGGTCAGCTTTGAAAGTAACGCGGCTTGTAAGAATTCTCGGTCACGAAACCCCGAGCAATGTTTAGAAAGAGTGCAGAGTCTTTGCCGTTGGAAACACATCAAGCTGTTGCAACAGGCTGTCCGACCACGGGCCTTCATCCATCAAGAAGGCCCTCCGGGGCCGCCAAGACACTGAGGCTGAAGAGGAATTCCTCGAGAAGCAAGTGCTAGTCTGTAGATGACGGGATGTAGATGGAGAGTGGCCGAGCTGATCAGTTACAAGCAGAGGCGGCTTACGCCGCTTTAGGAGGCTGGAAGTGAAGATATCATGATGCAATTCAGTAACTTGCGTCACCTGCCGCTACTTTCTCTGATTTCGAGACTGTTGGCCACTGGCAATGACATCATTGTCCTCCACTACGTACAAAATAATAATGTCAAGGCTCAAAGAGATATTGGAGAAGCTCACGTGTGTCAGTCATAGGAATCAAAAAGGAGTTTAAGCGCCAACTTGTCATCCAGAAGTCGAAATTTCTGGGAACAAACAAGGGAAAAGGAGGCATTTGTTTCACAATCCTGTCCGAACTCGCCAACTTTGAGCAAGTTGCTGGATTCTTTGAAGGGAAGTATAAGAGTATTAATATTGATCGACGTAAGACGCACTATATCTGTGCTCTTTGAACTTATTTTGCCGCTGGTACTTTCTTCTCGCGCATCTGGCTATACTGTCTGCTGCAGTGCGCAGACCGTCCGCTCGACTCGCCATAGCACTGGACTCGAAATCCTCACGTGACACGTCAAGAGTCTTGACGAATGCTCTTTGAGAAGAATCGGTGTATCTCCTCCGAGCTGGGCGAAGAGACGCAGGCTGTCCTAGTTAGAGATCGGAACCAGAAAGCATACTGGTAGCTGAGAACGACGCGGATTGCACTGCCTGTCAGCTCGGCGATTTTTGGGAAGCTACTCGCCCCACGCTGACGGTCATTTATCTCCTGTTTCAGCCCAAGAATAGCAAGTGACTGGGAGAAGAAACAGCTGATGGCAGGTCACTTTGGCGTGGAATACGATGGCTGCAGATTGACAATGCAACGCTGGCTCTGAGAAGTGAATTTCAATTTCAAGACACGCTAAGCCTACGAAATGCCAGACTAACTAGGCACTTTTGGAGAGAAAACAAAAGCACTGGACTCGCGGGGACCATGGGTGATCATCACCGGAAGGGAAGCCCGCCGGGGCAGATAAGACATTGGCAAATAAGCGCTTGTTTCAACCTTATCGACTCAAGAAAGTGGCGATACTGAGTCGCGCTGGTATAGGTAAGAGATGGGAATCTAACAGGACCTGAGTCCTTTGAGCCTTCAGGGCATAGATGGCCAGGCGGCGTCAGCAGTAAGTAAGCCTTGTCACAGAACCTTGTGCAATTCCGGACTGAACACCGAATATGAAGACGTGAATGCGAAAGGGGGAGAGATAAACTTCGGCAAGTTACTTGCAAATGTTGAAAGAGGCATCATTATCTTTCCGCAATCAACTGTTGGCGTACTCGGGCTTATTCTTCTTTATTTTCTCCAAGAGTCTCGCATCGTTACCACCATGTGAACCATGTCGACATTTTCCGCACCCGTCAACGCGGCCGGTTCGGGTTCCGGGCCTCTGATAATTGGGGATAAGACATGGGTCCTCGCCGTTACGGCAGTTCTTTTGGGGCCTCCTTTTACCAGAAGCACTGGTGATGGCTTTCAAGGTGTGTGTGCTGACTTGGAGTGATTTCGAGTAGAATCATTCTCTGTGCGCGTCAGCGGCGGCTGCCCGCGAAGAACGCAGTGAAAAGCCAACGTGGTTCGGTCAAGAACGGCTTTCTGTCCACCGCCGAGACTTAGATCAGATACAGCCAAGGCGGGTTTGATGTGTGAAGAGCATTGTCCTCAGCTTGATTGCTGAGCAAGAAGAGCGAGCCGGATTCATTGGCCTCGCCCGCGTCGTTTGATTAGTGACCGCCATCATCAACGGCACGCATCAGAGCTCATTTATTGATAAATGATTAGACAAGACGTAGTCACAGTTAATTTCAGCATGTTACTTTGGGGGGAGGGGGCGGTTTTGTTTTGGGTTTCTCTTCTTGTGTGTGTGACTTAGGATGTATTGTGATTTGCTCGTCAAGGCGTATCGAGATAGAACCAACTTCACAGGCTATTGATTTTCCTCAGACCTTCTCTCCTCAATGAGGGAAACTACAATAGCAATGTATTTCAACACGTCAAAGCATACATATGGAAGAGCCACCTGGTAAACCAAACCGCCTAGTTTGACGTATCTGCCTCTTCAACGCTGAAAAGAGAACAAATCGGGAAGGAACGTGAGAGAATGCCCAAAACATTGCAAATGACAGGACCAGGTAAACACCGGCCCAAAACCGAGCCTGAAAAACGAGCAGATAAGACACCGTCTCTTGAGTTTGGAATAATAGAGACAAGCTCTTTGCCCATCCATCCTTGGCAAGTTTCATAGGATTCTTTTCTGCCCAATCAAACCAGTTTGAACTTGTATAAGCGTACTCAAACGACAGTGCTGCCTCTTGGGCAAGAATGAACCTTGACACACGGAGATCCAGCCGACCCTTCTTTTCGGCCAGATCAAAGGTGCTCCTGGGTGTTTGAAGATCTGAGAACCAACGAGAAACGCTGGTTGTGACGTCATGTCACATGGATGTACTGTACTGCGTTTATCAGTGCTCTATCACACCAAAACCTGAATCCGGATGATTTGATGTCACACCATGGGAATAGATGAAGTACTAGAACCTCGTATGACGGCATGATGACATCAACCCAATGTCGTGCTGGACAGCCATTTGCTGCATAGACTTGCCAGATGGATCAAAGAGACCAAATCTGGCCCCGGGCTATCTCCTTCCACCCTAACCAATCCCGGATGCAGAAAAACGGGGGACTCTTGCAGATGGCTTTGGGCAGCCATGCCATGCGTCCCTTTGGAACTGTGAGCTAGGAAGTGAAGGGTGATGGCCCATCAGTACCCGTCCTCGTAGTTCATTTCCGCTATGATATCAACCTACTTGCTCGTCGCCACCGAGGGTATCTCACACACCACCCCCTTCTTTTTCCAAACTGATCTTGATTGCTGGCCTTCTTGGCGAGGCTTGTTAGGCAAGGTCAAGTATTCTATCACGTCTCTATCCTGATTTCGAGCGGCACGGCAGCAAGAAAAAAAAAAGAGAAAAGGAAATGAGTCTCAGTGCCACGACTTCGTCGTTTGAAGCAGCAGAGGAGTCTCTTGAACACTCGAGGCGTCAGGATGTCCACGACAACGCTATCGGCCGTCGACCAGCATGGATTGCCAACACGTTGAGGGGCATTGGCCAGGATAAGCCCTTTGCTCTGTCAGCAGCGGCATTCTTCGCTCATTTTGCCACGGCGGACTCGTTGGGCTATCAGGTTGATGACCGAGCAAGCAATGGCCAGATCGACCCGCTCGGGGCAGAGCTCCTGGCACGATCGCCGGCGTACGCGACCAGCATCGGTCGACAAGGAGTTATCCCTCTGGTTGCCAGTTATCTGAATTGGCTGGAGCTCAATGTCGACTCTGTCAGGGTCGCGCTGCTGCCAGATCCAACAACACGGCTTGACGGGCCAAAGACGCCTGCTATCCCCCAAAGCCCGCCCCGAGTTCACGTCACCTCGCGCTGGGGAACAGAAGTGTCTCGACCCGAGTATGGCAGACTTTCGCCGCACCCTGTCCATTTGTATAGCTGGGCGTCGACCTTCATGCTGCGGGGGTTCAATTTGGCCGAAGCAGTCAAGGGCGACAATGCAGCCCGCATTGCGACGGACCGGCCTGCCTTGCCAGGGTCGACCATTGCTTCGAGTTCCGAGTTCGTCGTGGGCCTTATGTGTCTGTCGTCGCTCTGGTACTATTACGCCTCGCCCGTCTCCTTCGAACCAGTGGTGGGACATTGGTGTTCCTGGTTAAACGACCGAATCGCTGGCGCAAGGGCTCCTCCCATTCCCTTGCCCCCATTTGCCGTTGCAGACCGGGCCCTGCACGACACAAACACCGAGCACGATATCATAGCCAACGCCTGGTCCTTAAGCTCTCGTGCAATCGGTAGCCTAGAGCCCGTCCCATACCGGGCATCCTTTGCCGAGTTCTACTCCATGATGGCGCTGCGAAACGGGCTTCCGCTTCAGTGCTGCGATGGAACTTCCTCGACGGACTTGCTTGTCATGATGCAGATCGTTGCTCAAGTCCCGACGCTGCTGTACGATGCAATGTCTGGCGACCATCGAGGCGCGGCTTTCTTCATCAACGGCAAAATGGGGAGGGCTTTGGCGCGTCGCTTTGTCGCATCACTACGCTGGTACATTCAATGCTGCCCCAGTGCGGCAGCCTTGGCCATCATACCAGCCGGCCTCTACGCATTTGCTTCAAAGCGCCATGGTCCTGGGTACTGGGAATACGTCCGCCTCCGGCTCCTCCAGAGACGTGTCAGGATCGATTGGCCAGCCTGTTGCGTACCAACGTTTTGGAACGGCAATGAGTGTCCCAGCCTCGGCGACCCAGATGTGCAACCGTGTAGCCATGTCCCCCGACCAACCTATGACTCTCCCGTCAGCGACTTGATTGATGCCGTTTCTTCCGTAGCCGAGTACGAGACCTATGGTGAATGGCGTCATCGAGTAGACACAGCTGTTGCTAGGATAGACGGTTGGGCCCGCAGCCTGGCGACTTCGAAACGGGGTGATGTTTTTCTTGTTGCCTTCGCTGCATCAGCATCCCAATTTCTCAATCTGATATCTGATACTCTGGCGGTCGTTCTGGACCTGGACTGAGGAAGCGAGCACTGCATCGTTGCTCAGTGGCTCGAGACCACTACCAGCTGCATTTCCCAGAGAAAGACAATGGAGACTTGGCCCAGGGAAGCAGTTGGGGAAGCCTGCTCAGGGTAACACTACATCCAATGTGCCAAAAGAGATCAAGATTGCACATTTTCGTGTCATGAATGAAAGCGGACACAGTAGGACTAAACCGGCCATGCTGAATCGAACATGTGCTGCGTAAACGGCAAACCTGATGCTCATGTGTGAGAAGTTTGTATATACCGAAGGGACTTTTTTCTTGGAAGAAGAGCGCGCCGTCATTACAAGAGCCGCTGCGGTTGATGATTGCGCAGGACCGGAAAAGCTCGAGAATGACATGTACAGGACATTGACAACGGATCGGGTCAAATCATGAAGGAATTACTCAGCACCAAAGATACAAATGCAAGGGGTCAAGGATGGGTGAGAAGAATGAGAACGAGGATCAGACAAAGAGTGTTAGACAGATCTGCTTAATCTAGCGGGTTGAGTTGACTGAATTGTGTGATGATATTCTGGTTGGAGGAGAGGAGGCGTCCACGTGACTAGGGCCCCAACAGCAGACTCATGTCTGGCGCGCTTCATCTATCTACGCTTCAGCCCTTGCAATCGGCAAGGACAAGATGATCCTGCCGCAATGATCATTTCGTTCACCTTCCATGCGCCCAGCCCGGGAAACATTGCGAAAATCTTGTCACTCTTGCCGCAGCGTGATGATAGTCTGCTCGCAATGCCCGGTGAAAATCTGGCCGTCTGGTGCATCTCCTTTTCTGCTTACGCCTTTGAGCCTTGATAGTCTCAGGCGCGCAAAACCGAGGAAAAACGGGCAGTCGCCTTCGCGCATTACCTCTTCTGTTCCGACCACACGTCTGGACTCTAATTTCGCAATGCACAACTCGGCACGAGTATCTCTTACCGGGGCTGTACTGGCAGCCGTTCAGCCGTGGATGTTCCGCGATCTTTTGATGAGTGCAATTCACGCGCAAGCTCGCCGATACCTTGGGCGATTTCGTTTCCGTTCAACGCCGAAAAGACCAACGGGGAATCTCCAATGTCGATCTGGCTTCGCACAGAATGGAATCTAACATCTCACATTGCCATCGACGTTGATAAGAAATTCATCTAATGGCTGGATGAGCGCACAATTTCTCCTTCCAGACCCGCTTGAACTGGGAGTGCGACGTACCGAGATTGATTTCGGTGAACTTGTAGTCGCCTTCGTGTGACAAACAAAAGCAAAACATCCATGTTTTGTTGTAAATGGCGCAATCATTGGGTTTGCAGGACAAGCTGTAGCCACCACTTTGATCGCGAGGGTATCAGCTTCCCACTTGCAGTCAAGCGGTACACGAGAGGAGGCAGTCGACTCACTACTTCTTGT
Source organism: Hypocrella siamensis (assembly GCA_000731825.1). Taxonomy (NCBI): domain Eukaryota; kingdom Fungi; phylum Ascomycota; class Sordariomycetes; order Hypocreales; family Clavicipitaceae; genus Hypocrella; species Hypocrella siamensis. The sequence goes on along the minus strand of JMQE01001560.1, from coordinate 3,748 downwards.
ACTCCAAGCGGCCGTCGTTGTTGCCAAGGCACTCATCCAGGTTCAAAGAACGGCCGGTTTGGGTTCCGTTATAGTCGGGACAAATTGCCGCCAGATGAGAAGGCTGGTCGGGCTTCAGGAACCAGTGGAAGCATGATCTTCCCAAGGAGCATCGCGGCTCAATGGTGGCCCGTTGCCGAATTTTCGGCTCGAAAGGCAGGTTGAGAGCCAAGGCACATGGCAGCATGGCCGAGATGACAGGTCTCATTCTTGCGTGGCAAGCTTGGCCGTCTCTGCACTTGGGGGACGAAAGCCTCTGCAAGCGCAGCGTGTCCGCGAGAGAAGAGCGAGCGGTGCCATGGCCAGGAGGAAGCCATCTCTTTTATCATCGAGCTTTGGACGTCACGTCGTATGAAACGAGTCTTATTGACCCCGGCCGCCTCTTGTACTTTCGGGTGGAGAGAGAAAGAAACAAACTTGTCATGTACGCGGCTCAGGCTCAGATACCTTGCTGGCTAGTCCATGTGCTCACCGCTCACGGCAGCAATAGCTTATCAAAAGCGGCCTTTTTAGCACAGCATTTCACAAGGTTGGCGTCCATTGAAAACGTGAGCGAGCATGGAACGCGTATCCTACTTGGGTCGCACGGAGGCAGACAGCCTTTCGACCTGCGTCGCCCCGCCTCGACCGTCTCTCGGCAACCGTCTCTCGACATGAGGTGGCCAGCCAAGGGTTCGCGGGGTGCTCCGTCAATGCCGGTCCGACGTCGGGGAGCGAGCCAGTGACTGGGCGCCTTATTTGAAGGCTTTCCAATACGGACCGGCGACCCGGATACCCGAAACCGGCAGGGACTGCACTTCCTCTCCATGCCTTGGGCCCTACGGCGCCGCCTGTGTTCTTGAACAATCGTTGCCAAGGCTTCGGACAAGCATCATGGTCTTTCGACTGCAGCGACTGCAGCAGATTATGTCAACGTCAATAATGGCAGACTGACGGGGACGCGGGCCAAGCCGGACGAAACAGATGAAAGATAGCATGCCCCGCGGCAAGATATCAGATCGTCGATGCCATCACACCGGCAGCTTTGCCCTTGGTCTTAATTGAAAGGACAGTCGCAGCGTTGGTCCAAATCTCGCCAGACTCAACTGGAGTAGTGGTGGGTCAGAGGCCTTTTCATGGGGTGTGAAGTATGACACTTGACTGCTCAGATCACCTGCATGCAACAAGAAAACAAGCCAGCAACGGCCTCGACTTGATTTGTGGGAAACGGCTGCACGAAGCGCACTCTTGCCCTTTGCTCGGCGTTTCGCGACCATGTGGCTGCCTTACCCCACGAGGTCAGTCATGTCCAGAAATGCCCGAAGATAATTACCGGTCATGACAACCTTGCATTCTCAAAACTTGGGGGGCCGCCGCCGAATGTGCCGCCGAGTCCTTTTGTTTCTTGCTTCCTCCAGCTCAAATACTCGAGAATGTATCCTGTCCCTTGCGAGTCACTATGACGCTTTCCCTTCTATTTTCTGATTTTACAATGAGTACAGATGAGCAGATGCCCCCGGACCGCCATGGTAGAAACATCCAGGGATACACTCCACAGGCTCCGAAAAGCGGACAAGAATGAGTAGATTGCCCCTCTCATCGTCCCTTTCGCCCGTTGTACCTGGGCCTTGTCTTGAAACTCAGCCCCCAGAAGCCGCTCCAGTATCGCATGCCCTTTGTTGGAGCTCTCCGATAACATCTGGATCATTGGGCGAGGGACAGGATATCCTGATCGGTGTAGAAGGCTCTTTATACAACGAGACAATTTTGGGACCCGACTCTTGGCGGACGAGAAGAATTCGCAAAAAAGGCTTGGCAACGTGAACAGGCCCAATGAACAGTTGGAAACGGTCAAGGGACGTTCCCGGAACAACTTGCCCGCAACAGAACCTCAAAGCAAAACTGCATGTGTTTGTCTTGCCAACCAAGGACTTTATCGCGCAGGTTTGGGACTGACGGGATATTCTCCACTGCTTGCAACTGCCCCAGATTCCCTGCAAATCAGCTCTCTATTCGTGAGCTCGGTTGTCTGACCACAGGTGGACGAGTCAGGACTTTTCCTTGAAAGCGGATCCAGTGATACGACTCCAATCTCAAAACGATCCACATGAAGAGATGTATCATCGATGAAGTAGGTCTGTTTTAATCGAAACGCCAATCACAACAACTAGCCTTTGTCAGAGCACGTATCAGGACCAAGTAGAGATTCTTACTGTCAAGGCCCAGGGCAGAAACGATGGATCGCTCCATCAAGAAGCTTCTTCCCCTACGATGTCTACCATGGGATCGCTACGAGCTTTCATTCTTGGGCTGTCCCAAACCATTACGGAGGAACAGTCGTCTGATGAGATTGTGAAAAGGACATCCTGAATCACTGCATTTTACCCTGGCCGATGCCTTTACCGGTATGCAATGACGTCATTGTTGGTCGACCTTGACAACTTCGTCTGCCGTGATGCGGTGCGGAGTTTCCGAGCTTTGCCCGCTGGCATCTTCTGTCAACGCAAGTTTCCAGAGTTGGTCGTCCCGAGCGCTGTTCCTTGTGCTAGCTCCGCATGATCAAAGCGACCGGAAAACAGGTCTCAATCCACATATCTTTGGGGGAAAGCAAGAGAAAGAAACAAAGACTTGCGTTGTCCTTGTTTTTCGCATCTGACCCCACGCTATAGATTTGCCGGACATTGCTGAGCCACGGTCGAACTGAATCTCACACTTGATTCTTTAAGCACGACTGCACAGGGTGCCTCCAAATATGGCGTCAGGCATGGGAAGATTCATTGCGAATTTGCAAAGCATATGATGCTGCGTTAAGCGGCGCTCCTTCCAACTCGACGCAACTTTTTTTTTTGAGACAGGGATCCTGGATTCGCACCGCCCGGCGGAAGATGCCTGCCAAGACCCATATCAGATCACGGACGCTATTAGTAAGTGCAGGCTATGATCGTGGAAAATACTTGGCCATCGCATCGAGTGGATTCGACCATGAGCCTCACAGTGGACGAAGCACTCCATCTTCACATGTACATGATTTCGCCACTTAACCGCGCGGGCCAGCCTATTCTTGACTCGTCGCTTTTCCTCCGCGCAGGCGTCCAAACAATTGAGAAGTATTCAATGTCGAGGAACTATTCTTTTTCGCCCAGGAACTACCGAAAGAGTGGTCCCATACGCCTCCATGGTTCTTCAACTTTCCATATACTAGCTCGTGGAATTTTGCGATTCACTGAATTGATTGAGCAAGGCCCACACCAGACAAATTGAGCAAGCCAAGCCCCGCTGGCTCATTGGTCGTGTTTACGGTCGAGGTGAAGCGATTGGCAGATGAATGAAGTTTGGACCAGGGCGGATTCCATGGCGGTGAAAAATCGCAGTCATCCTGCACTTTTCGAGCGATGCCTTGCGATGAGCCAGCAACAGTGAGTGGGTCGTGATTGCGGATCTGCCACATTCGCACCATTGGAATGCCCTGGCTCGAAGAAACAGAAAGACAACGGGATCAGACCTGCGTGGAGATGACACACCGGAGCTGATTGGAAACGGTGTGAACTGTTCCAGACGGAGTCGAGAAGAAGTCGCTGAAATGAGAGTCCGCAATGGCAGAAAGGCCCGGGAGGACATGTTGTTCTTGTTCACAAGAAGAAAGTCTGGATTGTGGGCGCGCAGGATACTCATTGCCACCTGGCAAGCGGAAAAAAAAAAAAAAAAAAAAGGTCGGTCACGGATAGCTTCC
>JMQE01001559.1:0-16951 GCA_000731825.1 Hypocrella siamensis | reverse complement strand
CCCCCCCCACCCAAAACCATGCAACTCAACACCCCTCCTCCTCTCCTTCCCCTTGTTGTATTGTTTTGTCACCATACCTTCCTACATATTCGTGCCTAGGTCTCCAGTCAATCTAGCCATATTCGGAGTACCGGATGAAAACCGGTCCACACCGGTCCGGACTTCTCTGTCGCTCTTCCTGAACTTCTTGATCATATCCGCACGAGTCTTGTCAAGGGCCTGCTGCAACGGCAAGCGTTTTGCGCCACACAACGAGGCACTCTGGTCCCAAATACACAATCCCTGCTCGCAGTGGCATCAGAGGCTTCGTGGCCTCTCACAAACAAGGGCAGTGCAACGCCGGCGTGGCCCGACAGCAAGAGCGTGCCCAGAATCAACGCTCGGTCGGATTCCTCTCGCCTCTCGCCGCAAAAGATACCGACTGGCTCATTCTGTCCCTGCGATGCTGCCCCTGCGAGCCTATCCCTGCGGTTCTTCAGAGATCCTTTCACGGTAGTCTGCAAGATCTCTAGCCTTCCCGAAAGCAAAGTGCCATGTCGTTTCCTGGAATCCATTGTGCGATCGGATGGGCAGGCGACGTAACCCAAAGGGCCCGTCCAAGGAGGAGCACTTTGTCATCGCCAAGATGCATCTCTTGTTTGAGCATGGCTGCCCATATCTCTCACATGCGTCACGAGTGTCAACTGGTTCCATTTCTGGTGTTGGAAGCGTTGGAGAAACATCACCGTCCATCACAGGGGAAGGAGCTGTTCTGCGTCTGCTTCTCGTCTCTCTGCTGTGCTCAGCTGATCCCCAGGGTACGAGAGGGCTGATTGATCCGTCTTGAACGGAGTAGCATAATACAGCACTCCGTACATATGTGGGATGCAGATGCAAGACAGCATTTCGGCAGTCCGGGGGGCTAGAGCTCCAAGCGTAACCGTCCACTGACGGCGGTGTCGAAGCCCACATTTTGCTGGCCTTGCAATGATGTTATGGCACGTCACAGCAGCGCCTTGTCTTTGCAGGTGACAAATGTCATTCACCGGCGCCATCGACTAGGCACGGTACGAGACCTGACTCCCTACAGATCATTGCCCTCCCCTGGCAGCAAGGTTGAGGCTCAGGCCGGGCCGACCCCAGACTATCGGCGAATCTCAAGTGAAGAAGGCATACTGTATGTGACGTGATTGAAGAATGATATCGAATATTCCATTGATACAGCCTCATCATGGATGTCAGCTCTTCCCGTCATCCAATTTTTTTTTTATTCTTTTCGGGTTGTTCGGAAAGGCGGTCAGCCATCCACGCGTCCTGGGACATCATCTTCTTCATTGGGCGTCATCCACGTTAAGAAGGGCTGGAGGCGACAAAAGGAGGCCATCCCTGCCATTATTCCACATCCGAAGACGACATGGAAAGTGCGTGCGTGCGTGCTGCATACGTGAGCCAAGTTCGCCATTCATGAGCAGAGTCGGGGAAGCGATCCGACTGCACTGACGCTAACGTCGGCGTGGTTGTCCTTGCGAGTCTGGATAGAGTCGTCTCAAAGGTGGAGGTGAAGGCTGGAAAAAGGGGAAAGGGGGAAAGAAGCAAGCATTCAGATCAAGAAAGGGCGACCAACAAACAGAACCAAGTGATGGGACCAGAAGAAAGAAGAAAAAGGAAAAAAGGGCCCTGTCATTTGTGGCTTTTCTATCACGGCAGAATCCACTCGCCGCCCACTGTAACGACTGGGAGCAACCCGTTGCCCAGCATCGTTCTTGCGGAAAGAAGGATCCCCCCCCCCCTTCCCGGGGGCATCACGCAGGAACCGAGTTGGGCATTACCATCTCCACTTCGTACGTAGTATGGCCCATAAAGCCGTGAGGTCCTGAGACCGAGGCACTAGTGACAAGGGAATTGTCCGGGTTGTGCCAGGATATCGGGGAACACTGCGGAGCAGGAACATCATGATAAGATCATTATCGACACTCTCAATTTTCCAGCGTGGGCTCAGCTTGAATCGACTGCTTCTTGGGGCGCTAGATACCTGGGACTTGATGAGCACGGAGTACGCGCGGCGCATCATGGAGTATACCGTACTGGGTCCGCCACGGCCATTGTCACTCACAGCGTGGCACATGCCACCGACGGCACCGGGAGGGACAGCCCTGGATAGCTGGATTGCGAGCAGGCGTGTCAGGCGTGTCAGGCGTGTCAGGTAGCAGAGTTGGTTGGCATCGCAGCCAGGAAGCAGGTAGCAGCGCACCTTGTAAAACCAAGGAGACTCATCGGAGAGTGCGGGGAGACGAGGAGTTCAACCGGCCTCCGTGCGTAGATAGGGGGGAATGGACGTGTGCGACCATAGACTGAACGAGTCCCTGGTGAGATCTGCGTGTGCTCTACCGCGCGCCTTTTCAGTCAACATGACGAAGTGAGAGGCTTAGTAAAAGAAGATAGCTTTAACGTCCAAAGGAGGTGGTTTGAAAGGCCTCAACGACGGGGTGACGCGAGCACCTTTGTTCTTTGTCCAAGCTATCAACCAGCTGGTGTACCAGGCCGGCGTTGTGGCGCAGCATTCGATTTCCTCCTCCGCTATTGGTGGTATCTCCGTCGCTCACACACGCGGTCCCTCTTCTCATCCTAGCTAACCGCCTTGTTGTCTTCGCTCATTCTATTCATGGCCGTGACAACGACGTGACAATGGCATCGGCTGTGGCAGTAGATATGTACAGGCCCGACATGAGGAGGACTTCTGTCAGTTCCCAAGAGCTATCGGCTAGTATCAAATCTTGTTATGTGGCCACGTCCTCGCAGGGAGGGTGGTCGATGGCAAAACAAGAAACACATCAAGACGACCCTGGCCACGAAAGCTCACCAAAAGTGTACCCGAGTTACCCGAAAGCTCTTGCTTTAGCATGGACTTTCCATGAGCAAGCTGCAATGACGATGTGCCCACATTGTTCTCTCGGACTCCGGGCGGTCGGGCTGGTCCCCAAAGCAACAGCTTCGTAGATTCGGAAGGCGTCGGAAGTTTGTTTGTTTGTTGTTTTTCCCCCTCTTTCTCAGTAGGCACCGGTCATTCTGGCGGTACTCTTGCCAATGTGCTCTTGCCGTCTGGCGAATGCTTTGATGAGATCCTCGGCTTGATCAACCCAATATGACCGCGCTCTCTATCAATGAGCACGTCAATCGAGGGACGAGTGCCGATGACTTATTTGATTTTCATCATGTTTCGGATTACTCAAAGTACCCGTGCAGTGGCCGTGTCAGGATGATGATACTTTGAAACACCTTATTTTTATCTTGCAGCGGCTGACTCTACGTGGTGCATAAAATCTTGGTCAGCTTCTCTGCATCCACTGCGATTCGTTGCGCGACTAGTTTCCACCTGATGGACGAAGAGCGCGTGATCAGTAGCAAATCTCACAAAAGACCACACAGGTGGGGCAGAGACAGTTCAATGAGTGCCCTTGAAGGCTAAATCATGACTTCTGACGAGAATCCTGAGCCGTGAACGCCTGATTCATGTGACGGAGCCAGAGTACCAAACTAGACTCCCGAAACTTTTGCCGAGTTCGCGACCAGGTCCTTGGACGGACCCGACGACATTTTCGTAAGACGGTCTACGTAACCAATTCCAGCTCGACGAAAGCTTTTGTTCTTGTACAGATTGGTCATACTGCGTGTCCTTCCACGGACGTCGTGTACAGCCGTGCGGTTGTTCGAAGCCTATCTCCGACGATGCATCCTCTTTGAATATTGCCGCCAGTGGAAACCTGTAGCGCCATAGCTTGGGGCCTCGCCGACTCTTGATTTGCTTACGCAGTCGCTGTATTTTCCGCGTTTGACGCATGACAAGAGGAATTAGCTGAAATAAACGAGGCCCATTGCTCAGACCGAGCAGCCCACCACAAAGAAGAAAATGGGTGGACTCTGCTGCAGGATGAGAAGCAAGGGAAACTCAACACCACTGCCAATATCGCTTGACGCTATCGGACGTCCGTGTCTCTTAGTTCCAACATCTTGGGCCTTTGAAAGCATTCCTCAGACGCATCCAGCGAGCAATCCCCAGGAAGGACTTTGTCGGGGACGTGCAACTGAAATTTGACTCTGCTCTGAAAAAAGGACTCGAACGGAAACTTGGTGATGCCTGTTGGGCAGGGCAGCAGCAAACCTTAAGCCAAAGACAAATATCCGTCAGCATGGGGGGAATGCTGTCCAACGGTCGTTCAAACGAATCATGGTGCTTCCCATGGGCCATGACCAACCGTTGTCGCGCGAAAAGCGGCCCGCTTCCCCCATATTGTGCGTAGCCGGAACATGGTGGAGGAGGGTGGGCGTAGTGCGAGCACATGGGTAAGGGTAAGACGGCGAGCAAGTTGTGGCGCGGCTGAGATCATGTGCGGAGACCATGTTTAGTGTGTCGTACACAGAACACCTATCGAGCTCCGTACCCCGTACAGGCCTCAGATGGCACGATGTGGGCTCAGTTCAGTCAAAATGCTGGCGTTTGGCCTTCACTTATTACGTTACCCGCCATGACTCGTGCATCGCGATGCAGCGTGGGTTGGGGACAGACTTACAGGTGAAGTAGTCCTAGTCGTCATTCAGTCGTCATTCAGTCGTCATTTCGTCGTCACTTCGTCGTCAGAGTCCTTTCGATTCAGAATGAATTGGATCTCTACCCTTGCGATAATCTCTACGTGGAGGTAGGTCCACGCATGCGTGTACAGATTCCGTTCTGCAGCAAAGTCATGTAAGGAGATAAGCCATCTTGCCACGACGCAGCTGTAGTAAAACAATAAGGGTTTAGTCACGTGCTTGTGGGCGGAGCTCCACCCCCGCCCTCCCCCCCTCTCTCGAACCACCCCCCTGGCTTTCCAGGCTTCCCTTTCTCTTATTGTAGCCACCATGGCCGCTATCCGACGGTGAAGCTTGCTACGAAGCTTCCAAGACTGGAGCCTCGCGCGTGTCGTGACTCTCATTCCTGCTGATCGTCTGCCTCTTTTCGCTCCGCTCGTGGTACGCCGCAGAACATTGGAGTGCTCTGGATCAATAGGACCACTCTTGAATTAGGATTTTCTGCTACCAGAGTTCAGACGACTTGGTACTACCACATACTGATTCATTATCAGATGTCAGCAGCTGCTCGCCGTCCTGGAAATGAGGTTGGGTTTGCACTAATTGCCAAGACTTTTTTGTTGGAGCTCCCCCCTCCCATTCCCTCCCCGCGCCCAAAAAACTGCTACTTTGCCCACAAAAGCATTGATTTCGTCTCTAGGTGGAGTCCGAGGCTTGCTCGATGCTGGCTTGATGTGATGCTGCTGGGTTCTGAGTCGCGGGGAACATCTCGTCTCTGAAAAAGTGTATAAAACGTGTACAGCTGCTCAACCTTATAGCTATTGTGTTGCAATCATCCCAGAACGCTACGATGGGCCGCATCGAACTCCTACTGGTCGTCATTGGCCTTTTCTGCAGTCTCGGTACAGCAGCTGTGCTTCAACCCCGCTGTCTTCTAGTAGACGGCGCTATAGACGGCGTGAAGTGCGCGCTGAATATAAAAAACCCCCTTTCTGCCAGCCTGAAAAAATTTGTCCAAGTCGAAATGAGAGACTTCCATGTTCCTGGCATGTCGATCGCTATAGTCGATGGAGAAGATGTGGTTGCCAAGGTACGCCGACGTGAATGGAAAGGAAAGGGGGAGGGGGGCAGTCAGTTTAAACCCAGATGACCGCTGATCCAGGTGCTTTTCGCTCATGTTCGCAGGGCTTCGGCCACGCAACCTTGCGAGGGAAAAAGGTCACACCAGATACCTTATTCTTCGCTGGTTCTACAACAAAGGCTCACACGGCCGCTTGCCTTTCAACCATGATTCATGGCGGCTCCTTCCGCTCATTACATTGGTCGACCAAAATCTCCTCCATCCTCGGACGTGATTTTGTGTTGAAGAATCGCTGGGCAACGGACCACTTGACGCTTAACGATGCTGTCGGCCATCGGACTGGATTGCCTCGGCATGATTTGTCTATGCGAAGAGAATGGAGAATCGGAACGCCGGCTTCAACGGGAGACATTGTCCGTAATATGAGGAATCTGCCTTATACGTATGAGCCGCGCACATTATTTCTCTACTCAAATTACATGTACATCGCGCTGTCTCGCGTCATTGAGAAACTAACAAGACAGCCCCTTGCGCAAGTGTTGTGGGAGAGAATATGGCAGCCTCTTAACATGAAGTCAACCTACCTGGGATTGGAGGATGTCGAGGCGAGCGGCAGCATGGATCGGCTTGCTACAGGTTACATCTGGGATAGTTCAAACAATGTGCATTTCCAGTCTCAAAACAGGCCTCTCACTGACTTGAGCGGCGCCTCAGCGATCATTTCCAACGCGGTTGATTACGCGAAATGGATACAAGCTCTAGCTGCCCAAAAGGAGGTGTTCCCGGGCGAAGTGCACGAGGACATCCGCATGGCGCGGAGCATTCATAGTGCCAACTTTGACGATGACTTTGATGTCTCGTTGTACGCGCTTGGCTGGTACAAGAGCCAATACAACGGCAAACACAACGATCATCTTTTCTTTTGGCACGATGCATCACTCCAAGGGTTTAGTTCTGTGGTCTACTGGTTTCCTCAAGACAAGTTTGGATTTGTAATTTTCGCGAATCAAGACGCAGCCCACGCGAATCAAAATATTGCCCGGAAAATCATCGCCGACAGGTACGGGGGTGCTCATCGCGGCCACTGGTACGTCGGGTACCATCCGCCACGTCGAACATCTTCAAACGCTCAGGCTGAGCTGACTGACACGAGAACACAAAAATCAGGCGGCCAGCGAGACTATTCCCGCAGGAGAGGCTCGCGGCGGCTGTCTCGGCTCACTATCCGTATCATCCCGAAGATCCACTCACCTCGACTGTTGGCAACTTCGAGGGCGTATACTGGGACGCGGGATACGGACGATTCAAATTGATTGCCGAGCACAAGCAGGATCCGAGTGCACCGCAGGACACTCTCGTGGTAGAACGCCCGGAGATGACCTTGTACTACGGCTGGCGGCTCTATCATGTCTTTGGGCAGAAATGGATGGTTTGCCGATATCAGCTTGAAGCCTCAAGCATGTGCGTCGCATATTTTCCAGCAGAATTCAAGGGAGATACCCGGTTTAGGCCAACCGGTTTGAAGATTTCTTTCTGGAGTGATGACGGGGTGTTTGAGGGTAATGTGACATTCGGAAGACTTTTTGATTGGGCCTGGTCGCTTTGATCAGTCCTACTCAAGGCCTGCTTGTCTTGGGAAAATCTTTGTTCTTTCCCTTTTTGCAAATTTCAGGGCACATTAGGGCCATTAGGGCAGAACGCATGCCCCTTTCCTAATATGTGTGTTGGCTTTTGATGTCCAGTTCAGACGCTACACCCATAGATCATGGACAGTAAGCGACGTGCAATCTTCTCTTGTGCTCGAAATACGTTCAATCTCAAAATTGCGAATGCTGGAAAGAAGTCTCATCAAACGCACCAGGGAATGCTGTGTACTAAGTTAAGGAGATCGGTGCCCAGGTACATATCTACAGGTACCTACCTGAATCAGTATCCGGTCGTTGCTTTCCGGATATTGTGCGTGCTGCACATCTGCACGCCAAGTCAAATTCCGTTGATTCAAGGGTTGTAGCGGCGTTGCTAAGCTGTCCTGTCCCTACATCAGGTACCCCAGTAGCGGAGAACGAAAAGGGAGTCGAGGCTCTGCAAGTAGATACCTCTAGGTACGTAAAGTGCGGGGCCAGGTGTATCTGGGCACCTGCAAGCCTTCGCAGCAAGCACGCTAGTGCCAGTGACTTGATGTCAAAGGTGAGAGATTTCACAAGTATAGTCATGAAAGAGCCTGCCGTATAGATTTATTACAATGACAATCTTTTTGTGCTCCCCCCGCTCCTCTTTTTCCTCTCCTTCCTCCTCCCTCCGTAGAATATTTCGCCACCAGAATAGAACCACCCCCCTTCTCAGCACCAGACTATATGAGTCTCCACTGGGCGTCGTCGAAGTGCGACAGAACAAACGAACTTTCAAAAGGGCCCCACAGTTGAACTTTGAGATGAAGATTTCATGAAATCAAACCGTCACCTACAGCACCCTGCCCGGCGAACAGGAGACAAATGTCCGTTCTTCTCCGGACTGACCGAAGCGGGACGTGCAGCCTACAACAACTCATGTGACCGATGAAAGATGCCAACAAGTGCGCCAGATGCCTCGCTGGCTGGCACCACGTACTTGCGGATCACCTGCTTCCGAAGAGGGCCATGAAATTTTGCCTCTTTCCCACTCCCTGTGTCCGCACTTTCTAACAAGTTTGGAAGGATCGATTCCGCTTTGCAAGGATCCATGCGTGTTCTGTTCCAGAGCAAGTCCGGGTTCAGCAGAGTATCTATCATGCGCAACGCCCTCCAGAGTCGATGCGGCCATCAGCTTTGCTTCACGATAATCGCCAGCTCCTCAGCAGTCTGGACCCAGGACGCCGCAGATTGATATGCCTCGACGCGTGCTCAGGTGGCCCGATCTTCTTACAGCCCTCTTCAGCCCCTCGCAATTTAAGGGTGTCGGTCACGATTCACGATTCGATTCTCGATGCTGCGAGCCAGCAGGACCATGTCCAGCTGAAAGGAGTAAAAGGCCATTCAATCGTCCAAGATGAGAGGCGCTTCTCACCGGTCGGCGGTCGATCCACTTGCAGGACCCCAAGATGCAGCCTTTCATGCTTGCGGACGCATCGCCGAGGTTGGGACTATCCATGCGATCGAGTCGCATAGCGTACATACAGTACAAAACTCCGTACATACATTCACACATGCGCACCGCACAATACGTACAACTGTTGCACATACTCGGATTTGTATGGAGTCGATATAGAATCACATTCGTGCATAGGCGTCAAAGACTTGCCCGTGCACTTCCGGACAGGTGTCCACCCTGCCCACTTCATCTGCACCTTCAGATCCGGTCCATATCGTGCGGCGGTTCTTTATGGATAATTCACCCTTGGGCTGCCCGCTGCTGCTCCGGCGAATACTACAGCTTAGGATGTTAGGGCAACGCCGTCGTGTCTGTACGTACGTGATGCAATGGGCTCGTTCCAGGCCCACGCTTCCCGAGAAGACCTCTCTAGGTACAGAGTAGACAAACCCCCGCAAGGCTTCCCCGTATTTGCCTGCATTCCTACTCTACAGCCTGCGCAGCTGATGGATAACCATACCAGGCTATATCATCCGATTTGTGTGCCCGACACCATGACAGTGGTCGCTTGGCCGGGTTGCGCCAAGAATTGGACTTTGAGAAAACTCGACAGATGTCGGATCCAGGTCCACTTGCTCTCTGTTGATGCTCGTGGTATCGTGACCGCAGCCAAGCCACGAGCTCGATGACGGCTGGCATGTTCACACATACAGTACGTACGTGCATGGCTAGGACAACACGCGGCACGCCATTGCTTCTTGATCCTTGGCAATCCCCTGTTATTTTGTTTTGTTTTTTTTTTTTTCTTTTAAAAAAAAAACAAAAAGAAATAATCAAGCTCCGCATCGCCAAATCTAGACATGACTGTCCAGATCATGCTTCCCTGCAACCCTGTTGTATAATGAGCATCTATTAAGTCGATCCTCATAAGTCCTGGCTAATAGTATCGTCTTTCACAGCACAGCGAGCGAGCAGGCTAGCCTACACGCAGGACCAGGCCGACCGTGCTCAAAGGAATGGTCAAGGTCATGCATGCAGCCTTCGCCCAACGACCACTGCTGAGTTCGGAGCGCGCTGCAACCTCTCTCCGTCACAAAGGCCGCCGTGAATAAGGGGGACGCCTTACACCGCCTGTCAAGAGATGCCGTCTGTGGCGCAATATTCGATGCGTCTATCTGACGAGAATTGATTGCGCAACGTGCCAGAAACAGTGTGCTGGAATAATAAAGGCACGACATGTAGAGAGATACCGACCTATCTTTCGCACTCATATATGGCTCTGGACGCCGAATTGGGGGGGAGGAGAGTAGGAGTGGGCAACTCGTCGTCGACGAGCACGGCCATCCAGCCTTTCCAGGGGGAAAGCCAGTTGGCAATTGCGCCATCTCCGTGAGCGCGGGCTACGTAGCTTCCGACAACATCAACCAACAAGAAGTCACGCGCTAGGAGAAATCGTCAACGCTCTGTTTCGGCGACATGCATGATATCCACTTCGGGACGTCTCCGTCCCGGTGACTACATACATACCTAGGCACCTACATACATGTAGGTTGTTACCTGGTGGTGTACGGAGTACTGCTACATGTACTTCAGTCCCCCCCTTTTACGTACAAGAATTTGGTCCGAGGCAAGTTGCTACCGTATACCATGTACTTGACCGCGGTGCATCCTGGCCTCCAAGGTTGTCAATAGCCCGCAGAGCAGGCCGGTAATTGGGTCCCGCATGAACAGATCGCCGAACCAGCCCTCCCTCCTCTTTACCGACGTTTGCTCGTGCATGGCCGCGGCGTGTTCGTACATACACATGCAGACAGAACCACTCAAAAGGGAATAGTTGATCAATGCATCTTTGGAAGGGAGGGAATAGTGAGGGGCAACGACGATCGCACCTTGTGCTTGCTCCACATATACGCAACAACAACATCATCACTCGATGTCTCGATGTCCACAGTCTAGCCCTCTCGAAAGACGACGAGTGGCTGGTCCCACGACGCAGCTCAGTTGACGGGTGGCCAGTGGTCACAAGCAAAAGAATGGCGGTCTTGGAGCACATCAAGTCCCCCCCTCCCTCTCTCTTCCGCCAACATCCGCAGTTTGACCGGCCGAGTCGGACTAATCTTTACTCATCAGGTGAAAGCCGTTGTGCCCACACGCATCCAGATTTGAAGCTCGACAAGGATATCGCTTTGATCGCCATTTGAATCTGGCGCCGTTGATCCGAGTTCGTACGGAGGGATTTTTTCTTTTCTTTTTTCTTCGGTGTGTGTTCGATATACGCCGTACCTCCGTACATCGGTGCCGGGACATTTTCTGGTAATGGTGGCCGTTGATTGGCATAGAGACCTAGACATGTGGTGGTGCAACGATTTCGTAAGCCTGCTTTAAATGCTGCAATTAAGCGACGAGGCCCAGGCCCGTCTTATCTGTCTGACTCAGGGCTGACGTTGTTGAGCCACGTTTCTGGTCATGCCTGTGCGCCACAGTCTCAACTGACCCGTCCGAGTACGTAGCAAGAACAAAGGACAATGATTTGCAGAGCCGAAACAAGACATATGTCCGCATGTCTAGCCCAGCATTTGCGCCGGGGTCGAAGCTACGCGAAGCTACGAGAAGCTGTCGGTCATGTCTTGTCATGTCCTGTCCCTTGTTGACCTAGTAGTCAAAAGGAAAGAGAGACGAAAGAGAGACGAAAGAGAGACACAAGCCCTTGTGCATAGGTGTGTACCTACCTAACATACCTACCTACCTAGTACCTAGTACAGGTAGGTAGGTAGGGACTAGTAATCATTATCTGGACTGGGAAGGAAATAACCGCCACATGAACAGCTGACGTCCTGCAAGAGCGTACCGATATTTCAATCCCCTATGTCACCCTGACATCTTGCCAACGAGCACCGATTCAATCGCGGCCACTCGCTTGTTCGCGTTGTGTTGACAGGGGTTCCAGTACGGAGTTGGAGGTTGTCCTGACATACAGTACACACCACTGCAGTGGTTGGCCGCCGTCAAAGCACGAATCGCACCCTCGCTGCATTGCGTCGCCAAGCATTACCTGCAGGTATCCGGTGGACGTTGATCATACCTCCGTACAGCCCGGGTCTCAGCGTTTCATGGAGTCCATGACTCTGGCCGATCTGTCCAAGCTTTTCGACTACGTAGCCGGGACAAGTACAACGCATGCGTGAAACAATCACACAGCGTCAATGGTCTCGGTTGCATGCACGAACCTGTTACTGGCCATTTCGTCCGATTTTAGGGATGAGATATCGGGGCCAAGGAGTCGGGACAGGACACCAACACGGTGTATCTGCTTATCGATGCACGTCAAATTACGCGCCGGTCTAGTTTTTGCGTAGATGCAGCCACTGTTGTCAGTACATGTAGCAGCTGGTCAGCCTGGTGGTTTCTCGGCCTAGAGCTTGCCATCCTCATTGTTCACATCAGAAGCTCGACTCGTTTGACGCGATGTCAAGAGAGTAACCTCCATGGCGCTCGGCAAGCTCGTCTCGACAATCAGGTGGTCATTGTGGCGTTGGCTCCCTCCTTCTAGTTCAAGTCAATAGTCACTACGAAAACATGCGAGCGCATCCAGGGGCGCTGCTGTCAGCCTCCCAGTGCGACCACTCACACAAGTTGAATCCTTTGTAACCGAAAACGCCAAAAATAGCAGTTTTGATAGGCAGTCCGGGGAGGGGAAGGGGCAAGCAAATGTCTCTGCCTGCATAAGTAGTTGAGCTGGCACAAGAGCTGTGCTGGTTCACCTCTGCAACCCACGAGGCAACGTGTGAATGATCCCCATGAAGTTTGATCAGCCACGCCAAAGAGGTAAGGATGTGTGACAATCTGTCGAGCTACTGTGGCTTTTGCAATTGTTAGTCCGTCTCTCAACCTAGCAATAATATCGATTTGAGATCAAGCGAACCACTCAATACAGGACAATTGCAGAAGCCGACACCGAAATACAGTAATTGATACAGGATGGCCCTTTTCAATCAGGAGCAAGCGGGCATATAGGGTAGCCTCAACGCACACAGGACCTCTATTGGCTCTTGGTCAGTTTTGCTGCCAATGCTGTGCTGCTGCCCAGAAATGGCGCCGTGGAGCACAGTTGCTCTCTGTCCCGCCTCCCCTGACACAAACATCGCATAACGTCATGCTACGAATTATGTGGTGAGGACGCAGCAGGCACGGACGACTCCAAGACTTTGCTGCAAATTTTTCAACGTTTGCCCCCGATCAGCTGAGAACATTAATCTCCGTCTTCAGCGGCATTGTTTCCACGGCAAGCAAGCAGGCAGGCAAGCAGGCAGTCTCTCTCTCCAGGGTCAACCCATTTCGCCGATCCGCCAGATCCTACTTCGTCACATGCAACTCCACTATTGAATCCCGAAGTAGACATACTGTCCAGACGTGGGCGATCGACAAAATTGGCGTGTCATGAGTGATTTGCAACGAGCATGGGCGAAATCGAAGCTGGACATGGTGTCGGAGCCGTTCATGGAGCTGCCCGAGGAAGACGAGCGCAATGGGGATCAGCTGGGTGATTTGCCCGAGCACGTGGACGACGACTCTTCGTCAGCCTCATCTATGTCATCGACAGGCACAATTATTCCCACACCGAGTCAGAATCTTTTTGCTCGACCTCAAGGGTACGCCGAACGGACCCTCAACCTGGACTATCGGGCCAGGTAATCTTTGCTGATCAAATGCACAGCTCTGCTCGTGGCCGGACTCTTGGACCAACCCCATGGACGACGTTTTTCGAGCGAGAAATATCCTTGTCGTCGAGCGAAGTCGAAGGGCTGGTCTTCCACGCCTACCTGACGTCTCCGGTCGGCAAAGGCCCCTTATTTGTCATGCACCATGGCGCCGGCTCTTCGGCGCTCTCGTTTGCGGTGGTCGGTTCCGAGATCCGAAAACGGCTGCCATCGGCTGGCATACTCGCCGTTGACTGCCGAGCTCATGGATCGACAACAGCACCAGAGGGCTCAGAGCTCGACCTGCGCCTCACGACACTTTCTGGGGACTTGTTCTTCATGGTACAATCGACCAAGAACCAGATGTCCTGGCCGGAGATGCCGCCGATTATACTGGTTGGGCATTCGCTCGGAGGCGCGGTCGTCACAGATCTGGCCAATCGCGGGAGTCTGGGCTCGTCGCTGCTCGGATACGCTGTTTTTGATGTCGTCGAGGGCTCGGCCATGGATGCTCTTCAGAGCATGCAAACATACCTCTCGACCAGGCCGGGAGGCTTCGCGAGCATCGAGACGGCAATTGATTGGCACGTGCGCTCGCGTACGATAAGAAACCCCGTCTCTGCGAGGACATCGGTACCTGCGCTCCTGAGACTAGACGAGGCTGTGGATGCCTCAAGACCCTGGAGATGGCGAACGAATTTGGCCGCGACGCAGCCGTTTTGGGAAGACTGGTTCGTAGGATTGAGTCGAAAGTTCCTGGGCGCAAAAGGAGGAAAATTGCTCTTACTAGCGGGCACGGATCGATTGGACACTGAGTTGACAATCGGCCAAATGCAAGGTAAAGAAATGGCTGGACCCGTGATGACACGTCTCTCTCGCCCAGGCGGCTTCAAGACTGACTCGGAAGCTGTAGGGAAATATGCACTTCAGGTCTTTCCGGAAGCAGGTCATTTCATTCATGAAGACATTCCCGAGCAAACCGCTGTCTCACTATGTGATTTTTACAGACGCAACGATAGGAGTGCGATCGTTTTGCCACCCAAAGTGTCTGATCTTTTGAAACAAGGCAAAAAGGTATGATGGGGATGGATGGAGATGGGTTCAGCAATCAAAACCATCATTGATCGGATAATTCGCCCAGAAAAGAAGAAGAAGAGTCGGAATGCATACGAATTCGGCATGATCGCCGCAAGATTATTCTTCGGAACAGAAAACAAAAAGCAGCTCCTTTTCTGCATGGATATGGTAACATGGAAAGGCGCAGAGAGCTCTTCTCGGAGGTAACGAGGCTGCTCGAAAGCGACATCTTCTGGACCATTTCATGTATTTGAGGATGGATCCCGATGCACCGATATCGAAATGGGTTTCACCATAGGAAGAGATTTTCCTCGTGACGCTATCCCCAACTGCCCACTTGGACACGGCCACAGCAATATGACTAGCTGTTGCTGCATGTTTGGAAGGGAGGGTGAAAAAAAAAGAGAAGAAGAAAAGAACAAACACCCACCGCGAACATAGCAAATTGGGGGGGTTTGGTGTACATTGTCAAGGTGAAAAGCCGGAATCAATCCACGCTCGTCTTGGTCCAAGGCTACTTGTACGAAACAGACTGAAATGCTGACTGGTAAAGGTACAGGCTCATTTGACAGATCGGACATGATGTTAGTTTCTGTTGAGGCAGACTGTTTAGGCAGAGGCGTCTGAGCAGCCGATTGACGTTGATTGTTTCCCCCTCCGCGTGTCTTGGACTCGCCAAGACGACGATGTGTCTGCCACATGACGAGGGACCACTTGCCCAATATGAGGCAGCTCGCGCAATATGAGACGTTATGCCGCCGTCCAATGGTCGTACGACTTT
This sequence comes from Hypocrella siamensis, assembly GCA_000731825.1. Classification (NCBI taxonomy): domain Eukaryota; kingdom Fungi; phylum Ascomycota; class Sordariomycetes; order Hypocreales; family Clavicipitaceae; genus Hypocrella; species Hypocrella siamensis. Next base: position 1,704 of record JMQE01001559.1, on the reverse strand, counting down.
TGGTCCGCCAATCGCGAAGTCTCAATCGAGTCTTGCGTTGCTTGTGGCTGTGTCGTGGCGCATCCTCGCATCCTCGCATCCTCGCATCCTCACATCCTCGCATGGGAGGATTTGGAGTTGGCCCCGTGGCAGTTTGGGCCGGGCCGATTGATTGAGTGGCTGGCAACAAACACATCATTCGGTAACCTAGCCCATTTTATTCCATTTTCGAACTTCAGCAACTCCGTCTCTGTTTGTTGGTCAACACCCACTCACTGCCTTAGTACTTCCTTCTCCATGGGGCGAATCATGGGGTGAAAAATGGCCATTGTGACGCTTCTCTTCTTAGCCAGTCGCCATTGCAGCTTCCCTGTTTGTTCGTTTGTGTCAGCTAGCTCGCTCGACTCGCCCGACTCGCCCAACTCGCTCATGCGGAGGAGCATCGCATTGCGTACCTGGCCTCGAACCCCTTGAGCTCTTCCCCGGCATTGAAGGTATTAAGGTCCACGGTCACCTGCATATACATTCGAAGCTCTCTCCATCTCCACAGAGACCAGGTATTTAGCTGCTGCCGCTCCTCTCCAGCATCATCGTTGGCCGTGTCTATTCCTGTCCGTCACCCTTTTGGCATCTCGTCGTCACCTGTCCTACGCCTGCATCGTCCATCGACCCTCTCCATACAGTCAGCATGCGGTTCATCCTAGGCTCTCTGGCCCTTGCCGCCAGCTTCGTCGCAGGTCAACTCGACCAGCTCGACAAGATTCCCCAATGCGCGGTATGATCCAAGCCGACCAGCTAGCTCCGCGCCATGCGCCATGTCGATGCTCAAGCTCACATTTCATTCTCCCACAAACAGCACGGCTGCGTGACTTCGTACATTGGTGGGGATAACATCGCTGGCTGCAAGCCCGCCGATATCCGCTGCGTCTGCAGCAACACGCGGTTCCTCAACGACATCTCCTGCTGTATCGCCGGACACTGCAATAAGGCTGAGATTGACTCCACCATCAAGTTCGCCTCTCAGCTTTGCACCGCCAGCGGAGTCCAGACACCCACTGAGCTCGTCTGCAACCAGGCCGGTCCGTCTTCGAGCTCCTCTACGCACACCAGCAGCACTACGGCATCCAGTTCCTCGGCCGCGGCGACGGCGACCAAGACCGGGGCAGCTGCTCCCGCTTACGGAATTGCAGGTGTTTGGGGGGCTCTGTTGGCTGTGGCCGCTGCTTTGTAGTTTGTCGGCTTTTTCAATCTAAGGCCAGGCTGGCCGCCTGGCTTGCGATAGCAGAAAAAACCAATTTGGAGGCATGTACAATGAAGAGAAAAAAGTGAGGAAAAAAAGAAATACTGTCGAGGAGCGAGTGAATGCTCGTTCGCCTTCGCCTCTTGTATGATTTTTAGTGTTGATTTTTCTTCTTGTATTCTGTTAGCTTGGTGCGGATTCATCGCTGCAACTCAACAAGTCTATCTTTTCCCCCTCTTCCCATAAGAGGTCTGCTGAGCTTGTCCTGCACTGAAAAAATCAATGTGCTGCCGTTGGCCGGCTCCCCCCCCTCCCCTTTTTTTCACACATGCGTGCGCCCCTTCTCCAATGCTTCACGACCGCTGCGGCATTTGGTTCAAAATAAGGTAGCCAGGGATCTCGCGACTGATAAGGAAGCTCGTCTGCAGGCTCGTTTCGAGTGATTTTTCTCCCCCGTCACCCCCACCCCCCACCTCCCTCCGCCT